>JAQGBT010002277.1:0-25086 GCA_034698585.1 Disparrhopalites patrizii
ACTTTCTCCATTTGTTAACATAGAAATATCTGTTCTCTGTAACAGTTTTTCGCTATAACAAGCGAAATTTGATGCTTTATAGGGTGCTGTTATAGCGAGAGTCGATTGTATGTATATAACATTTTCATAGCACTAAATTCATTCTCGAATGAATGTTTACAATTGTCCGCATTGCGGTTTAGCTAAGGGTAGCTCTTTGCAAAAGACTCCCAACATACCGTGACTTGATTTCAATAAGCATCTTGTTTTTAATCAGTGAATCCCTTGGGATTCAATGACTGCCAACGCCAAGTATCCTTACCTGAAGGAGAAAAAAGGGCAAAATTTCAGTGATTTTATGTGAAACCAAATAAAGGAATAACTATAGAAATGTATTATATAAAATGTTCCTGGGAAATCTTACACATGTCATGGACCGTCTTCTCCGCCGTCCAGTTCAATTCCGTTTTGGCCAAATTACAATCGGCGTACGATGAGGCCACATCCCCGGCCCGACGTCCCACGAACTCATACGGAATCTTTTGGCCACTAGCAGCCTCAAAAGCAGCCACGAGCTCCAAGACCGAATAACCTTTTCCCGTGCCCAAATTAATGGCCTTCCAGCCCTGGAATGAAGCTTCACCAGCCTTCAGAAGAGCCGCCACATGTCCAACAGCCAGGTCCATTACATGAATGTAATCTCGCACGCCTTTGATACAATAAAAAAAATCATATTATGTGAATGTTAGTATTTTTTAATTAAATTAATATTTTTTACATTAAAGATAGTATTCAGTCCTTGTTTTTAATTTTTTTTTTTGTCAATTTAATTTAATTTTAATTCTTCAAATTATCCTTCCTACCTGTCCCATCTACAGTGTTATAATCTTTGCCATAGACTTGCAACTTCGGCCGTCGTCCCACAGCCACTTGGGCAATGAAGGGCATCAAATTATTGGGAGTTCCCAGGGGATCCTCCCCAATCATGCCAGATGAATGAGCTCCCACCGGATTGAAATATCTCAACATGATGGCTTTCCATTCCTATAAAAACATACGGAAATTGGATCCGATTATCTTGTGTTATCTAGGATTTTATGTGAATGGCAAAATCAAATGTGATTGTCTCTTGTCTTCCCCTCCGAACCTTTCTGTAAGGTATAAATAGTCATATTCGATTATTACTAGCACCAGGGCCCATGACATTTTTCTTTACGATTTCTATGGAGATTACAAATACTGGAATTGATCAGTGCCGGTGATGTACTGTAAGACTGTAGTTCATATGTTGTTTAAAACATGTTTAAAACCGTGTTTTCTACCACAAACAAATACTTACAGGATCAGCGGTGCACACATCTTTCATGATTTCCTCCATGAAGAATTTAGTCTTGCCGTAGGGATTCGTACAGCCCCCAGTTGGGTGACTCTCATCCAATGGCAATTGTTTCGGATCCCCATAAACGGTCGAAGATGATGAGAATACAATTGTCTTGCATCTAAACTTGCTCATTATCTGCGGAGTAAAAGGGACATTTTAAATATAACTAATTATACTACACAAATGTACATATTATATTTATTTATTAATATTATTATTATTCAATTATACTGTACTAATTATTTAAGTTCTTTTTTTAATGATATATATGGACACTTAATTACTAATTAATGATTAGGACAAATATTTTTCAATTGAGATTTCCCCCTCACCTCCAAGAGATTGATGCTTCCCTCAGCATTGTTGCGATAATATTTGAGAGGGAGCCGACAGGATTCCCCCACAGCTTTCAGAGCCGCAAAGTGTATGACACAACTGAAGGGTCCCTCCACCTTAAAAAGTCTGTCCAGAGCCACTTGGTCCAGTAAGTCCAGGTTCATGAAACCCACTGTTTTCCCCGTAAGCTCCTCAACACGCAACAAACTAATCGGCTTAATCCCAGATGATCCTTTTATTTTATTGTGCAAAAAAAAAAAAAAAATCAGTCAATATTGTTACTATGAATTAGAACGACATTTACAATACATTCAAAAGTTTTTCTTGAACACTCTCGTTTTCTTATTAGGATGACATTCTCTGCAAAATATTAAATAGTATCTCTATAAAATATTACCAGCAACGGCGTTGACGAGACTGTCCACAACGTAAACCTCATAGCCCTTCTCCAGAAGAACCAGCACAGTGTGGGAACCCACGTAGCCGGCACCTCCAGTCACTAAAATTCTGGCCATTCTTGGGCTGGCAAAAGTATGGAAAAGGAACCAAAAATGGGGATAATTGACCGGATTTTTTGGAAATACTTTTAAAACCTCAATAATTGTATTAGTGAGGTTACTTTATGTGTCAATGGCGGGACGCCAAGTCTGACAATGCTTTCGGCGACATGACGATATGGGCTATTTAAAATAATGGGATTCTACTAAACTCCCCCCCCGCCTCCACTCTACATTATGGGGATGTGGTAGACAAAAATGAAGTTTTTTTTTTCTATTATCAGTACACTGCTCATCCAACTCTTTGCTGATTACGCATTTATCTCTCCAAGTGTTATTCAAGAGTTAAATTTTATAATCACTTTACGGTCATTCTAGCCTTGTCTGGAAGATCGAATTCCGCCCTTATATTCTACACGCTGTCATGCCATGGGATTTGTGTACTCTCAGTTTTTACGGGTATTTCGTACTCGTGAAAAATCGTTAAAAATTACCGTGAAGATTTCACTGCCTTATCCGTCGCCTTTTTCCTGTACTTCCTTCTTGGTTCCCAATCATCCTCATCCTGAAACAGTCGAATCCGATCCCCTTCCTCCATCGTCCGATCTTCTATAATATGGCTATATGAGAGAACTTACAAAAAAAAAAAAAGCTCGGACCCACGTAATGCAGAGTTATAAAGGGTGTTTGTACGGTTATAGGTATACATACAATGTAATAAATATGTAATAAATTTTTGCTGAAATTTGTAAATTCCCATTTGACGGAAATAATAAAAACCACCATTTTTTTTCCCACCAGCAAACAAATTATTCACTGTACATTACTATGGATTCAGCATGGAAATCATCCCACCAAAGTGCACAGAATTTATGTTAGCCCTGTCTACCTACATCTATGTATATGATTGTGTTAGTGAGTTATATTTATTAGAGACAGAGAGAGAGAGAGGAAGTCAAAGATCCCTGACCCTTTTTCAAGGGGAATACCTAATGACAGAACTTATGATATGTATCTGTAATTTCCCACCTGTTTTTTTGTTCTGAACATCCACATGCAAAAGCCCGATTAATCTGCAATGTCACAAGATACAAGAAAATCCTGTGTGGAAAAGGATATGTGTACTAATGTAGCCAGTGATTACATTTGTAAACACACGACTACTCTCAACTCTTTCCGACCAACTTCGTCCTTTTCTAATTCCGAAATGACCACCGAGAATTTTATTTTCAGAGGTTACAACCAAAACGAGTTTAAATGTTCTTTGCTTTTTCGTTTATTTGCTGATTGTACATTGTACTGGATTTTAAACTGAGCACAATCACTTTGCCTTCGAATTGGTTTCAAATGGAAGTGGTCGGACGTCATTTTCTGGAGCTCCAAATATACTGTACTGTACTGGAAGGAGGAAATTGGCTTGCCATTGGCTTGCCATTGGCTTTGCGATATAGACAAAGCCATCTCCTTGGAAGAGAAGACGTGACATTTAGCCCGAATATGTCTCATGTATGCCTCATTACGTATGTTGAAAAATGTACATAAAACCTCGCTTCCCCTTTCAACCCAAATATTAGGAGGATACCAAGGAAGCTCTGGCTATACTAGCTAGTTATTCCTGCATTTATTGAATATACTATTAATACCATATAGAGTATTAATTTCACAGGAAGCAGCCTTCTTTCTTGGTAATTTGTGCCCACAATAGAATAGTGCTGGCACTTTCATAATTTTTTTTTACAGCGTATGACATAGAATAAAAAAAATATATGCATAAAGACAAGAACGTGTGAATGTGTGAATTTTTCCAGGCGATTAACAGTCACATTATATTCCCTGTATATTTTTTCCAATCCCTATCAATTTGTGTTTTTCTCTTCCCTTTTCCAGTACGTTTTTTTTCCTATTATTGTCACGTCAGCTACAACATATTCCCTTGTGCTCTTGTCCAGTGCTGTAATGATCCTTTACACAACGTTTGGCCGCCATGTGTGAATACACATATATGTATAGCACAACATGTCAGCGTGAGTAACAAGTGGGGATACTATGATGACTGAGTGTCTGCACACTCCAATAAATAATGTTTAAATGCCAAAGAAATGATCATGTGTCAAAAAAAAGGGAATTAATCCAAATGAAATCAAATGTCAAGTGTCAAGATAAGGAAATTAGTACTTTACCGATATTCTTTTTCTAGTCCAACGCGATCAGTAACGCAAGGTTAAGCCCTTGATGAGGTGAGAGAGTTTGCCTCCCAGAAAGGAAGAGAGAAATGACAATGAAGAGGTGGTTGATTGAAAATCTCACCAATTTCAGGTGGTGAAGTGGAGATCCAGGGAAGTTGTGGAGGGATTTGTTTTAAAATAATTAGTTTCTGACAATGACTAGATGAAATATTTAGCCCGATAAAATAATATGTGTTGATTGTCTCCGCTCCACTCTCCTTCTCCGACGACTTCCCTTTGAAATTTCCTTTCATGCGTACACCATATGATGGGTACATATGATGGTGCGAGTGTGCGTCTGGCAGGGAACGAATGCCTCCCGAACGGAGCCGAGCGGGAAGAGCGGGGAGAAACTCCCGGGTATTTCCTCTTCCGTGGATTTCTAGCTCTACCAAAATCAACGTGGAGACCATATATCAATCTCCTCTATAAAAGATTTTACAAGGGTAATGAGAGAGATGGGAGAATCTTTCAAAGAGCAACCATTTAGTATTTTATTTATGACCGTTTATAGTGAGAAACGTATATCCCATATATCCCCATTGTATGCGATTCAATCATCCACCTGAATATTCTAATTTATTTTTTTATTAATTCTAATTTGACAGAGAGTAAAGCTTGACCCGCACAATATTTATTTTTTTCAGTTAAAAGCTACATTTGTATAATTTAATGTGTATTTTATGTATTATTATAAATATGTATTTTGGCCGTACATACCCATATGTGGATATACATAGGTATTTTCATTATGTAAGTTGCCGTTTATGTAAGCATCGTACCTACCCCATTATCGAACTGCACCTGTGTGCTGGAGAAATATATACATGTACAAGTTTATGGAATTTTTTTTACGTACAGGTAGTATACCTGGTGCTTATTATACGGGTATATACAGCACAAGCAGGGGATTTGTGGATCAAAAATGACAAAAATCTTCCGGAATACGGATAAAACAAAAGGATTGTAGGATTTTTTGTCACTCCGTCAATTTTATTGGACTATAATAGGACTTGTCACACGGGATTATTTTTTCTGGGGACAGCAAGGAGATTGGGGAAGTGATTAGAAGGTGTAAAACGGTGATTGAGAAGAAGGCCTTTTATCGATTTACTCTATAGAATCACGTCGGTATGCATGCTCATAAACACATAATGTCATGCTGTGTTTATGCACATTGTCGGAGAAGAATCTCCATGAAGCGGTAAAAATCACGATGTGATCACCTCCGTTTTTCCTTCATTCACGAAGTGATCAAGTGTTATGCTTTTATTTTGGAAGTAATCATGTGGTGCACTCGGGCAGATTGGGGATGATCGCTTTTAGTGAATTTAATTCTCCCTGGGGATAATAATATTTGATTCTTCACCAACGATCTTTTCTATTTTTATTCGTTGTACTACTACGCTCAATCACACAATTTATCATTTCTGAGCATATGAGACAAAATGGCAAGAATTGAATACAGATATACATACATGGATGCCCGGATGTATGTAAAATAGATATACATACATGGACTTATTTGCTTCCTATTACTGAAAAAGAAAAAAACGTATAAATGCATATATTTTTTTGTATTTATTTATTTGGTTATTATTTCCTAATTTAATGTGGTACACGATCATTTGACCTGTGAAGGTTGTGAGTGGACCCTTGTCACTTGATTTGACGTGGAAGAAAGCTACAAACATGACCATACATGCGTTTATACATGTATGGAATGGTCATTGTCAACTTGATTCCTGGAGGAATACTGACATCGATTATATAAACACACAACATGTTTCCAGTATACATTAGCTTAAACAAAATTGAACGTGGTGCTGATGGTTTAATTATTAGGACTACTTTTTTCAACAGCCCAGCATTCAAGTCTCTGCAGTAATGAAAGCACCTGTTGCAAAAACGAGAGATTCCTTTTACATTCTCAAAATATTGTGCCTAATACTAGATACATATGTGTATGATGTTTACACGGGACGGTATGTGTTCATTCTAACGAATTGCTGCTGTATTATATACAATTCCAGTAATTATATTCATCTCATTTGGTAGAAATGCATGAGGCGCGAGGGAAAAAAATCTTTTAGTAACAAGTAAAAAAAACTTTGACTTGTTCTTAATCACACAGATACAGATATTAGCAAGGAGGTTTCATTGACGAGGAACTTTGTCAAATATCCCTAGTATTTTACATACACACTTATTCAATCCGCAATGGTTGTCCCGGATTACATTGTAGTAGTAGGGGCAATGTCATTATATGCTGAAATACCCGACAATTGTCATCACTCTAAACTGTAATGGTATAGCACCGACATTGGCAGTATAACTTCAATTAGAAGTTCCAGAAATGCTGATTTAATTTATGAACTGCTAACGTGCATACATTTGAGGTTAGAGAACGAAGATGGTTTAAGTTCTTTCGAAATGGAAAGCAGAAAGCGATTTTCAGCATACAAGCTAATGTACGAGTTTATGGTGGTTCCTTTAATTTTTGTCCTTAAACAAAAGTGTAAAACACCTTGTGGAAGAGTCGAAATTATACTTTTTCCGAACACATACATTCCTTATTTTCAATTTGCTTTTTAAAAATATTCTCATGTTGACAAAACTGCGGGAAATAATTTTGTCCAAGGACTCAACCCGCTTTGTCTCGTACTACTCCTTATGTGCAGGTATGAATAGATGATGAGCCTTAAAAGTCAAGTCATAGTGACTAACCAGCATTTGTGTGCACACAAATTGGCTCCACATTCACAAAAGTTTCCATCTGAAAGAAAAATTTTCATAATCGTAAAGTGACGTTTCCAGCATGCAATTACATCCTCTGCCTTCCTCCTCTTGCTTATACACAACTCTTTCCCCGACGAGCATCTTCAATTATTAAGAGCGTTGAAGGTGAAACTCCAGAAAGATTTGTATCGACGGAGCAAGAAATTCTTTCGTTTTAGTTGTCTTCCAACCATGGAAGGATTAAGTGGTAGTTTGATTTAGAGGTGTCTCCAAAGTCTGCCTTTTAAGTATATAGCTAAAGACCAAACAAAGTGGAAATTTTTTGTGTGAAAAGCGAAAACACACTGTGATAAATAATTTTTCCTCTGTCTTCCGCATACTTCTGTACATTATCCCAATTCACAATGGCTGATGTTGTCAGTGCGGGCGGTCACAATTCGGATTCAAAGCTGTCCACATCGGACATGGCGAGACTGGGGAAATGGCGACAGCTCATGGCTTCCTTTATTGGTATATAATTGCATTTTATTAACCCTTTCCCTTAGGTGACGTCCACCACGTGCTCAAAATCGTCCATTAATGTTCTGCGCCCAATATTCCAATGGGAGCTTAATAATAAGGAATTGCACCAATATTAATTATATTATATTGTATAATTAATATATAATTAATTAATATTTTTAAAGTGACCCTGGGAATTTTCGGATTGGGGACAGTTTTAGCATGGACATCTCCCGCTCTTCCGAATATTGAATCCACTGGGGATTTAGGGGACATCACCTACGAGCAGAGAGCTTGGATTGGTTCTTCGGCAATGGTGAGGACAAAGTAGAGATTGTCATTATCTATCTTTGTTTGGGACAAGGGAGTACATATACACATTTGAATTGCATAATATGTCCACACAACATTCAAAAACACGCAGAAGTAATTATTACTTCCTTTTCTTCAAACATCTAATTCCTATTCCTGACACACATTCTGTATTTTTCTTAAGGTCCGTCGGAGACCAAAATCAAATACTGTGTATTTTTAATACCTTTTATGTATATGGATTTGGATGTCGGAGTACATACCAAAACATTAGGTGATTGTATACTGACGCAGACATTATCAGAGCGGGGTTTTATGTACTAATTAAGGGAATAACGTAATTAAGGGTATCACCTCTTTCATACAATAACATCTTCGTTATTGAATAATATTATACGCAGCTTCCAGGATCGCTACGCCATTCCAAAGATAAACATAACATACATAATATTATAACATATTGGCAGAGAACTATGATAGTTGTGTCGTTTGGGCGAAGGAACAATATAGTTTGTAGGTGAAAATTACTTTGATCTAAAACTTAAATCTCCTTTATGTCCACATAATGACATAATGACCGGCTTTATTAGATCATGAGGAATGCTGCTTGGTTCATAATGGGTACTCCAAAAAATTTTGGGCTTTAAAAACAGGACCATATTTATGTACTGTATCAATTACAGGAAGCCAAAAACGTTTGCAAATTTGGTATCCTGGTAGAGACGGACGTGAACTTGATTGCTGTTCTGTTTCATTTATTGTTAATTAATAAATGTTTCATGTGTCATTTATTGTTATTAATAAAATGTATAAACAATAAATTATAGCATAATGAAGTGCGTTATTGGAAAATCTTGCTTAAAATGTTGAGGAAAAAATTTCTCCCATTTGTCCTCTATTGTAAAGCAGTGTAGTGTCCTTTATTGTAAAGCAGATGATACTATGCTGTGAAATGTGAAATATATCATTTGAATTTTGAAGCAACTAATTGTTTGGTATTTACTTGTAAAAATTGAGATTTTTGTGTAGAAACCTATAAGTCTTGAATCATTTTCGGTGTTTGAACAATCCAAGCATTAATCATGTATTTTTATACGTTATAGAACTGAATTTTAAATGAATGTGATGTATTTACTACTTTTATAGCTGGGAGCACTAATCGCCTGTCCCTTCGCCGGCTACGGAGTGGAGAAATTCGGGAGAAAAAATTTAATGATAATTCTCACTATCCCCTTTATCATTGGATGGTGCCTCATTCCCATGTCTCATGTGACGACAGTGTACGCCGGAAGATTTATTACAGGTGCTAATTACAAGGAATTAAATATTTAGGAATTAAAATTTAAAATCTCTGTAGATAATATTTTTTTAAACATTCATGGCACATTGTTGCCTTAAAAAATTTGGATAATGCAATCAAAAGGTTACAGACGTCATTCGAAAAGTGTAAATTAATGCTAGTTATCAAAGAAAAATCTCTGGGATCCTATAATATCGTTATAATAATGCAGGTTTTGCAACCGGAGGCTTCTCTC
This sequence comes from Disparrhopalites patrizii, assembly GCA_034698585.1. Classification (NCBI taxonomy): domain Eukaryota; kingdom Metazoa; phylum Arthropoda; class Collembola; order Symphypleona; family Sminthuridae; genus Disparrhopalites; species Disparrhopalites patrizii. The sequence continues at coordinate 9,506 of JAQGBT010002277.1, forward strand.
TAGCGGTTCCAATCTTCATCAGTGAAATTGCTGAAGATCACATTCGTGGACTCCTGTCATCACTCTTCCAGTTGATGATGGTCATTGGTATTCTTTTCACGTATGATCCACAACAGAATTTATGCATCCATAACTAATAGATTTTTTAATGATCCTCCCAAATTTATGGACAACTCATTCCCCCTTGTTTGTTCATTTGCAATTATTGTAATAGTTTTGCATTAGCACAAGTTTTATGTTTTTTCTTTGTTTTTTACAATCTCACATATGATTTCCATGTGTCAATACGTTACCGTTTGTATATGTATAATTATTACTTTAAAAAAGTGTTAATTTTGAAGGAAGAAAAAATCTTTGCGAATTTAAAGATACATCGTGGGAACCTTTGTATCATGGTACACTCTCGCTTACGTTGCATGTGCCGTCCCAGGAGCTGTCCTCCTCTTAATTCACATTGTACCAGAATCTCCGAGGTATTACCTAGGTAAAGGTCGGCTGCATGAGGCCGTCAAATCATTGACCTGGTACCGTGGAGTAACTGACCCCGAAATGGTAGAAGAGGAATTTTTGCGTGTAAATAATTCTTTTCAAATTCATATTTCATGGGGAAATAAGGGATGAAATGAAATCCCTATAATTTTGTATATTGTATGCTAACATACACTTATTGGTATTATGTAGATACGACTGTCTGTGGAGACGAAAAAGTCGGAAAAAATTAGTGTCCGGGAGATATTCTCCCGGTCTATCCTACAACCGGTTTTCATCAGTTTATCACTGATGATATTTGAACAACTGTCCGGCTTCAATGCCATTATTTTCTACACGGTGGATATATTCCGAGCCTCCGGATCACATATTGACTCCCATTTATCCACCGTCATTGTGGGGGTGGTCCTTGTGGTGGCAACAATCGTATCTTCCTTCCTCGTGGACAGAGCTGGACGCCGGTTTCTGCTTATTTTTTCCGAGATTTTTATGACCCTGTCTTTATTGGCCTTGGGAGTCTTCTTTTACATGGACTCTCTCCATGATGGACATTCTCCCAAGGGATTTGGCTGGATCCCAATTGTTTGCCTCGTCATTTTCATCGTCGCATTTGCTCAAGGCATTGGACCCTTACCCTGGACCATGATGTAATGGATATTTTTTGAATTTTTTTTAGTATAACTATTTTTCCCACAAAGCACTACATAGATAAAAACAATTGTGCATAAATATTATTTCTTTGCAGGGGCGAAATTCTACCACTTCATCTAAAAGGTATCTGTCTATTGCTTGCATTAGGCATAATTTCTTTATTATTTTAAATAAATAAGTGCAAAGACAATAATTATTTATTAATAACGACATAACAATTAATATCATTATTGATTTTTTCATCTCGCAGGTCCATGTTCTTCAGTAGCCACGTCCTTAGTTTGGCTCTTCGCATTTTTAGTGACCCTCACCTACGACCATTTGCTGCAGGCTCTGGGGATTTATTGGTGCTTCTGGTTGTACGCCATCATTTGTACCGTCGGCACAGTCGTTGTCCTTCTATTTGTACCGGAAACGAAAGGGAAAAGTTTGGAGGAGATACAAGATTTATTTCGTATTAAGAAAACGTCTTTGGAAACTTCTTTAGAAAGGCCTTCAGGAGCGAATTCCCAGGGCTCACAAGCCTAAACGATTATATGGGGAAACCTTTTTAATGTTGTATAATACCAATCCTGAATTTTCTATGTACTGACAAGCAGTTTGACGGACTAAATGGAATTTGACTAAATTATTTGTATGTATTGTACGTTTAAAGGATCCAATAAAACTGAATCCAAATTTTGTTCATAAATGATGGTTTCAAAGCGTGGTTCAATTTTATACAGCATACAATTGTAACAGAAAACGTTGAATTTCTCTACCGCTTCTCAAATTGAACTTTTCGGGTAAATATGACAATAGTGAGCGAATTCGCGCACAATTATTGCTATACTGCAAACCGTTCCGTTGTAAAGCCCGGCTCTGGTGGATTTGTACATACATGCATTAGTTGACTTACTATTAACAGATGAAAACATAACCATGAAGAAAATTATACGACTTTAGAAAACGTGACGAATTACAGTAATGCAAATTTGTCACCTGAACTAGTGACCATCTGCAAATTTAATGCTCCCATTTACTTTACGAAATACTTTCAGATTTTCCAGATGGATATTAAATATTGCGTAAAAATGACCGTGGTAATTCATCAAATCAGTATTTTTAATTTATTCACTCCTTTTTTTGGACTAATAAGAATAAAATAAAAATAATTATTCGCAAAAATAAATAAAAAATGACAATCAAAAAGTTCATATTAATTTATTCATATAATTAATACACATTACATTATTTAAACTGCAATAAGGTAATATCGTTGATGTGATACGTCATACCTTATACCTCATACGTGATACATAATCCGTATTATATAATATATACAAACATATAAATATAGGCAACAGGCATATAAAAATAGAATTATTTCACAATTTCATACAATTTTTTATTAGTGTAATGTGTAATCAGTAATCACAATCACTAATCACTGTTTATTCTGTCTAATATTGTATATTAATTTTATTTTATTAATTTAGAATTATTTAGAAGTTACGCTAATAAATAATTATTATCACAATCACAATCGCTCATTCGTTCTAATTGGCTCCAGTGGAGGACCAAGAAGTACATAAGTATATTATTTAATAAAGTATATGTCACACTGATATCTCGTTTCTACCCCCTTCAGCATCTATGTTTTTAGCCAGGAATTTCCATTCAACCGGGTCATTCCCAGGTTATTTTCCGGAGATGATGAGCAATACAGACTAGAATACGAAATCCCCAAAGTTGTAGAACATTGTTGAGTCACACTTGTCTTCCCGCAGCCCCGTATTTTGTATTCCGATTTTCCGATACCCTATATCGCAAAAGCAAGTGGAGTTTCTGGGAAAAGCGATGAAATTATGAACGATCAAGGGTTACGAGGATTTCGAAATTCTGCGTTCCAACCGCTGCAGAATGTGTGGTTGAGGATAAAATTTATCCAGTACTTACAGCTTTGTGCTGCTCTTGGAAAGCCAACGAGGTAGGTAGGGCACATCTTATTTTAATTTTATTGTTTGCACATATGTATAATAATAATAAATAATATATATATATATTATATTTATTATTATTACTTCTTAGTTTTTTCAGATTTCATGGAATAGTTACTTTCCTTTATCCTCATAATAACGATCCCATAAAATTATTCTAATTTGTTTCCAGCTCATGGAAATTAGAATCTTTGTTATTAGTTCCCACATGAGCATTTCCCTTTCACCGACCCTCTTTCCTGATACGTTGGCATCCGAATGATTGAATGGACAAGCCCATTGACGTTAAGGACCTTATCAAGGAGCAAGTGCATAAAAAAGCCAGAAACTGTGACTACCTTGCAGGATGGCTCTCAGGTAAGCAGAGGAACCCTTGAGAAATCGGGGTAGTTCTGTCCATGCAATTTTTTGGTTGCAACCAACCCTTTCACAATGACTTTATTTCTGGAAAATACGTCTATACATGGACATCTGTATTCAGGTATGTCCGGATTAATTGTTGGAGCTCCTTTCGATGCGATCAAGACCAAGCAACAGCATTTGAACATGGGCTTTCGTGAGGGGGCATACACCGTCCAAAGAACTGACGGATACGCTGGTAATATGAAACCATTATTTACTATAAAAATATACATATGTACATAATAAATTAAGAAATGATTTTTGTGCATGCGAAACGTACATGCACATTTTATCTTGATGTTTTATTGTTTTCTTTATCATTCTCCAGGCTTTTTCCGGGGCTTGGCCTTACCACTGATAGTCAATGGTGCGTTTAACTTAATGTTTTACGCAGTTTATGGGAAAGCTTTGGAATATTTTAATGCCCCCCGGGGAGTGGATGCTTGGGTGGATGCCGCACCCAAGCAAGAGGGTCACAGGCCAAGGATCAATGACCCCAATTTTGCATCCAAGTCTGTCCTACACAATATGGGGAAGAGGCACGAAACTGTATGTTCCGTCAATTATTTTACACTTTTAATGTTTGAGCAGGAAAGAGAGTTTGAATATTTTTTTCTAATTGTATTTTTAGCCCACAAAACCAGGAGGTGATCTATGGAAATGCATCGTTTCCGGGGCGATTGCCAATACCGCTCTCCTCTCCGTGTCCTGCCCTGTTGAGGTTGTCAAAACCCGTCAACAAGCCTACGGCATGATAGCTGGAGGGGCGTTATCCTTAGGGAGACATCTTTACAACGTCAAAGGAGCCAAAAGTCTGTACCGAGGCATCACCCCTTTAGCTATAAGGTACACACAAGGTATACATAACTCGTCATATCCGTGATTTAGCAGTGCAAGTGCAAAGTAATAAATGTAAAAGCAAAACTGACCGTAAAAAAACCTATGTTTACCGTTCAAAAGTCATTAATGAGCATATTTGTGTGAATGATAACAGAAACGTAGGAGGTGGAATAATCCAATGTGCTGTGTATGCCACGATCATGAATCAGTTACATCCGGCTGATAGAATTCACACTTGGATGGACGTTTGGTTTGCTGGTGGTGTAGCTGGTAAGTGAGGAACTTTTGACCATGAAGATGCTCTGGTATTTACCATTTACCACCAGAATATAATTACATGAGTAAATTCATGAATTGAATGGTGCAATGAATTCTCGAAGAGAATGACAAAGAATTCTCGAAATAAGTAAATGAATTTATTCCATGTAAATAATAATAAATAATTTTGTTCTAATACGGATCTTTCGAATCATAAATGTGACAGGAATGCTCTCGTGGTGGGTTGTGGCACCCTACGACGTGGTAAAAACCAAGCTTCAGGCTGATGAGGATTTGTCTCCCAAATATAAGGGAACGTGGGACTGCATGAAGAAGATTTACTCCAGCCATGGGATGACCGGCCTCACTCGAGGAACCATGTCATTGTCTTTACCTATTTTTCTAGTCAATGGAACTGCTTTCTTTATTTATAACTGGAGTTTTGACATGTGTCATGAGCATAGATAATTGTATTAAAAATAATACCCAAGGACATAACGTGTAGTTTGTGTTTTTCCGTGTTCACATAAGTAAGTTTAGTAACATATTGATACTGTGCATATACTTAGGCACTTCCCCTGTAGTCACAACCTCACAACTATACCTGTGTATACTAGAATTTTTTTGTTTCACACAATTAAGGGATGTAAAATTCCGGGTTATTCGCAGGTGACAAACTGGCATTATGTTTCCCTTACTAAGGCCTTAAGATCTGTTCTCGGCTATATCGCGCAGAAATATACTATTAAAAATGAACTGGCTAAAAGCCAGTTTTGTGTATAATTTTATTGTGGATCCAGGCGAAAAGATCCCATCCAGATACGACAAGAATTTTGTCCAATGATGGGTCTTTTGCGCGAGGCTACAGAAAAATCAGATTTTGTTTACATTTTTATTGTTTTTTGAACTTTCGTGTCGGAAAAAACCGCCTTACCATATCTTGAGGAATTCTTGTCAAATCGGGATCGAACTTCCGTCGCTTTTAAACACTTTTGCATCTAATTGTGAGTGTCCGTGTACTTTAGTCGAAAACACTTCTTAAGCATCCATTCATGTGCAAGTTATTTTTTTTTTTGGAAGTTGGTTAGAATATTATTTTTTTTAGTACAGGAACATTTGAATGTGCCGACTGATATGGATTGAACGATGCATTATTTAATGGTGTATGGTACTGCACATTATAGTAATACGCTGTTACTAATAACTAATAATGTGGTAACAGCAACATGTAACTAATACAGTGTAATTTAGTATCAGTATCAGCTAAATACATGATCTACATTTGTAATATCCTCCAGAATAAAATGACAATTTACATATTTTATTTCATACTTCCCGAAAAAAAATTCACCCAAGTGCTCCACCGAAAGTCTGCATATTCCAAAATTGTGAATAAATCCCCCGTACATCCAGAAGTTCCTTGTGGGTCCCACTCTCGACCACAACGCCGTTGTAGACCACCAGAATGATGTCCGCGTGTTGGATGGAGGACAGACGATGGGCAATGGTGACGCAGGTTCGTCCGGTGGATGCATTATCCAGAGAATCCTGGACCAACTTTTCACTTTCCGAATCTAGGGCGGAGGTAGCTTCATCCAGAAGTAGAACTTTCGGTTTCCGCAGCAGGGCACGAGCAATGGCAATCCTCTGCTTCTGACCTCCCGATAACTGAGTGCCCAAATCTCCCACGCGAGTGTCATAACCCTGTATTAATTGTTTTTTTTACCAGTTGAATTACAAAAATGTAGAGGTATATGACAGATTAAAACTCGTTTTGCATTGTATTTTTAGGAATGGCAACGATCCGATTTGATCGTTTGATTCGTTTCAAAGCTCGAATCGGATCGAAATTCGCTATTCGATCCGATTCATGATGCAAATGATTTGATTTGGTTCGATTTAAGCGCATGGATTGAATCGAGTCATGATTCAAACGATCCAAAATATATATTATTGCACTACATTTTTTTCGCTTTTTGCAAATTTTAAGCATATAATGAAGTCTAATAATTTGCCACTTCAAATAAATGCAAGTAACCTGGATATACATACTTTTTTAATTGATTTAAATTTGCTGCAATATTTTGATGGTTATTGCTATGTTCGGAAGAATATCCAAAAAGTATTGAATCATGAATCGAATTTCAGTAAAATATTATGATCCGATTTACGTCTTGAATCGAATTATAGGATTCCATTCACGATTTCCAATCGAATCGAATTTTCAAGTATTTGAATTTAATAGAAAAATCCCATTAAGAATTGAATCGTTGCCATCCCTAATTGTATTTAACGTCATATTCGACCATAATGAAAGAAATATTCTTCCGCACCATGTACTGTGTTTACTTGCGGCGATTTATTTGTAAGGAAAAAATACAGTAACGAAAACAAAGATCAAAAACCAAGGCTAAAGCTTACAGCTGGAAGAGACGTAATAAAGTCATGGATATTAGCGGAGCGAGCGGAGTCTATGATATCCTCCATGGGAACTGTCCGGGAATTATCACCATAAGCAATATTTTCTCCGACGGTTCGGTCAAATAGTGATGGTTCCTGTGCTACAATGGCCATCTGATTCCGCATAAAATCCAAGTTCAACGTCCGGGTATTCGTGTCATCCAGTTTCTGTCGTGTCCCGTGTAAACTGGATTCTCTCAGATTATCATTTCTTTTTTTTTTTTAAATTTCTGGAAGTATTTTCACTACAAAAAGGTGGGCTTACCACTGTTCCGGAGGTAGGGTCATAGTAACGGAGGATGATTTCAATGCAGGTAGATTTACCACTGCCGCTTGGCCCACATAGAGCAATGTGTTGATGGGGCTTTACACCAAAGGACAATCCTTTCAATACTTTGGTTCTCCTTACTGGGTAGATAAACTCCACCTTGTCAAAGGACAGTCCCCCTTCCACCTTATCCTGTACAAGTAAATATGTAGTTTGACCCCATGAACTTTCTCAGTCAAGGGGAAAAAATTGTTTTTTTTAAGAGACAGGCGAATCGACTTTACTAGTCTAATCCCGACTTCCGGTCTATAATCTAAGGCCGGTTTCCTTCCCAGCAATTGCAGTATCCGCGATCCAGCCACCTTAGCTTTACTGTAGCTTGGAGTAAACGCCAGAGTTTGACCCAGGAAGAGCATGGACCAGATGAGTGACTCCGAAACGCTGTAAAACCAAGGAAATGCTGATAAAAATGTGATAAAATTGATTGTGATAAAATTATTTGTGGTAAAATTGATTGTGATAAAATTATTTGTGGTAAAATTGATTGTGATAAAATTGATTGTGATAAAATTAATTGTGATAAAAATGAATGTGATAAAAATGCTTCGCTCAAAACATGAATCCAAAACCAAGTTTTAAATTTAACAAAAATGACCACCAAGTAAAATGAACCAAAATGATTGTGACTCACACAAAAATTTTATAATATTCGATATTTTCATTTTGTATGAGATAAGCTCCATAATAAAAGACGGCAGCATTCGCAAAATACGTGAAGGCCTGGGAGAGACCATGAACTATGCCCAGACAATGGGAGTAGCTGACAGCTTTCCTGGAAACAAGTAAATCAATTCATAAAATGTCTTACCGTAAATATCTAAAACCTGGAACTGAGTCCATAAAAACCGTTAGAATTAGCTTTCATAAAAATTAACTCACACATGAGGAGCATAAAGGGCATCTGAGCACAGTTGAACAAATTTTTTTTCCGCACTCAAACTGGCCACGGTACGAATGCCAGTGGCAGCCTCATGAGCGTACATGGCTGCTTTTTCAGTGGCCAATTTCTCCTCGAATTGTTGCTGTTCCAGCAAATAGTCGTTGTAGTAATTGCTGACAATAATCAAGGGAGCAAAAGCCAGGCCGACGACTCCCAATTTGGGAGCCACGTACAGGCCCAATACTATCGATATACTAATGGTCGTGATGGTATACGCCACGATCCCCAATCGGGTTCCTGTGGCCTGGAAGGAAACCAAGAGAAACACTACCGCATCAATCTAATGTGTTTGTACTTCCCCAATTTCTCTACAACTACAATATGAAACATAATAATGGGGAATAATAAAGAAATAATGGGGATATTATTTCTTAACAAAATTAAAAAAACACATAAAAAAAATCGGAAATCCATGAAATTATTTACCCCCTGCACACTAGCCGCATCCCCAGATAATCTAGCACACAAGCTCCCCACAGTATTTTTGGGATTAGCAAACCATCCCACGTCTTGGTGTACCATGGCCTCAAATACCAACTTCCTCAATCGGCAAGTGAGGGCGGCTCCGGCCACGCAGAAACAACTGAGTGAAGTGAAGACGCAGAATCCCGAGACGAAACCGATGATGAGGAAGATAATGGCATATTTCAGAGCTTCCCTCATAGCTATATGGGCGTCATGCTCGGACAAAACATCCGTGTATTCTCCGTAGTAGTAAGCCACCAGAGGGAAGGACAAGCCTTGAGCCACGGAGAGAATGAATCCAGCAAGAATCCAATACCATTCCTTGCCATTCAATCTCATCAACTTTAAAAATGTCCCTCGTATTTCCTGTGGCTTTTGCTAAATAAATACGTATAGATCATAAATATACTGTGTACATTTCCTGGCATTTATAATCAAGGAATGACATCCGAAAAAATATGAATTAAAATTCGATTTAAAATACGGGTTTTCCCTAATTATGAATTTAAATTTCGGATATCTAAAATATAAATTCTAATTCCAGTACAATTCTATTCAAATATTCCCACATATGAATACGTATTCAAAAACTTTTCGAATACTCTAAAAATTTATTTTTAAATGCAATCTGGCATAAGTAACTTAAAAGAAGCGGAAAATCAATACACAAAATTATAAATTGATTCCGCAATTCTGATTTGGCAAAAATCGATGTTTTTACGGACGAAATAGTTATATTACTGCCAAGTGAAAATATCATTGTTGCAATACCTTGATTTTGCAACAAAAAAAAAAAACTTGCCCGAAGGCAGGAATTAGCAACGTAATGAAAGAATGTTCGAATGCCAATAAAGTCTCGGAATCCAAATGTCAATGTTTGAATATGAATTTGAATTTCGAATGTATTTGTAATAATAAATTCCAATTAAAATATTTTTCTGGCAAAAATATGGATACTAATTCAGATTAAAATACTGAAAAATATGAATATAATCCGATTTGAATTATAATACCTATTCAGATGTCATACCTTGTTTACAATACAACTGTACGTGAATTAGATGCTTGAAAATTATTAGACAGGTGCAAAATGTGTATGTACACACATTTGCGCATGTACATCCCAATAATTTTTCTTACGTCTGGTCCAGGCAATTCATCGTGTTCTCTTTCTTCCGAGCTTTCCATGGCCAAGAGGTCACCAATATCCCCTTGGCCAGTGGAACTCTCTCCGCCTGTTTGCGCAAATACTAGCTCATAGTATAGGCCACGCATGGCCAACAGCTCGGAATGTGAGCCTCGTTCAGCTATCTAAAAAAGAGAAAAATGTGGAATTAAAAATAATCTACTGTATACACGGAAGACTTGTTCGTTAGTCTATTATTTTGGTTTGACGCAGGCACTCTTCCGAAAATGTGCACAAACCAATGTGTCCAGTGACCTGTGAGTGAGTGACATCACCTTGCCATCCTTGATGACCAAAATGACGTCAGCGTCCCTGATGGTGCTCAGTCTATGGGCGACAATGATGGTCGTACGTCCTCTCCGAGCCCGGTCCAAAGCCCTTTGGACCAATGCTTCGCTCTGGGTGTCCAATGCGGACGTTGCTTCGTCCAGAAGAAGCACGGGTGGATTCCGAACTAGCGCACGAGCGATGGCTATTCTCTGTTTTTGACCTCCTGATAGCTGAGCTCCACCCTCTCCCACCAGAGTTTCATATTTCTGAACAAAATTTTGATTCATAATTGTGTAAGTTACGCATTATTAATCATAATTCCTTGCATGACATCTGGGTTTCCATGCTCAAAACTAAACTTGAACTTATGTTGTAACTTTGGAACAATGCTTCGGGCAAAAAATTGAAAACACAATTGAAGGAAAAATAATACAAACAATGGAGTAATTATAACCAAAATTATAACAAAAATGAATCCAAAATTGAAATAAAAACAGAAACCAAATTTAAATAAAAACCGGAATAGGAATTTGACACAAAAAAACAATCAAAAATTGAATCAAAAACTAAATCAAAATTTGAATCAAAAACTGAATCAAAATTTGAATCAAAATTTTAATCAAAAATTGAATCAAAAATTGAATCAAAAATTGAAATAAAAACTGAATCAAAAATTGAATCAAAGTTTGAATAAAAAATTGAAATAAAAACTGAATCAAAAATTGAATCAAAGTTTGAATAAAAAATGGAAGCAATTAGAACAAAAGCAGAGTCGAAAATTGAAGCAATTAGAACAAAAGCTGAGTCAAAAATTGAAGCAATTAGAACAAAAGCTGAGTCAAAAACTGAAACAAGAAAGATAGCAATTAACAAAAACTTGAGCAAGGACTGGAGACTTGAATAAAAAATTGGACCAAATATAAGAGTCAGACTGAAAGAAATATTAGAGATAATCCTAAATCCAATTTGCCATTTGAATTATATGTTACTCATGATACTACGGGTACTACCATTGGCAGGCCGGAAATAAATTCGTGAGCATTGGACATTTTGCAAGCATTTTCCACTTCCTCCTGAGTGGCGTTCATCTTCCCGTATCGTACGTTCTCCGTAATGCTGACATTGAATAGGTAAGGTTCTTGACTCACAACTCCTAGTTGTGAGCGGTACCAATGAATGTTCAATTCCCGAATGTCCACGCCATCAATGCACACCTGGAGGATACAAAAAATGTTCAATGCAAATAATCCCTTGCCCCTCCAAACGTTTGGGGGTGACACATGTCAGACGACTCTTTTTTCTTACGAACGGAGCCATTCGTAGGGTCATAAAAGCGCTGGAGAAGTTGCATGCACGTGGACTTGCCACTCCCACTATTTCCCACGAGAGCGATGGTCGTGCCAGGATCCACAGTGAAGCTAATACCTTGTAATACCTACACAAATATGGATCCAGCTATTATTATTTTGAGATTGCCTAGTCGGTTTCGCACCCTATCGGAGCCAAATGTTTTTGCAAATTACAATGCCCATCAGTCTGGCCTGTATACGGATCCCTTAATAAGTAATTAATATTTAAGTACAATAACAGAAATTGAGCTTAAATGGCATAAAGTAAATAGTTAAATAGCATACAGTAATATCTCTTGATGGATACGAGAAGTAAACATCGTTTAAAGATATTCTTCCCTTTGCTCGCTCATTTGTTGGCTTTCGCCCGGTGTCTTTGGACGTGTCAATGTCAGGTATCCTGCAACGTAAAGAAGGGATATTTTGGACACGTAAAGTCATTTAAAGTTCGCCAAAACTAACCAAACATATAATAGCCTACAATTCACGAATAACGGATATAATTAACGAATAAGCTAAAAGATTCTCATGTAACAATTATGGTATGCAACACCTCTCAATTACTCTGTAAACGGACGCGGCCGATCCCTTGCCGGCGGTGAGGTACTCGATGTAAGTCAAGGCATCTGCAAAGCAAAAGGCGCTAGTGAGGACGTTGAGGAATACCTAAATAAATATGTTTGTTTTCATTTGCAATTACATTTGTTTATAGTGTTATAACGTTCAAAAAATCCCCTGTTTACGACATGAATAATTGAACAACTCACCACAACCAGGGAAATGGTGCTGAATTCAGGATTGCAGGCGTTCTTCCCCCGATTATCGAAGATGAGCTTGGTGCCATACCATATTGCGAGGGAGTAGGTACAGTAATTCATAAACCACATGAGGCCATCAATTAAGGCTGAGACGATTCCCTTGAGTCGACTAGCCCTTTCCGCCGGAAGTAACTTCCTACTAAATTCCTCCACTTCCTTCGCTTGACCACTAAATGCCATCACCGTCTTGATATTCGCCAGCACTTGCTGAGCACCCAGGCCGGCCACATCGTAGGCCCTCTGCTCCTTCAAGGAGAGCTTGGACTGAGCCATGGATCCAAATATTCCCAAGAGAGCTATCAAGGGTATCATGCCCAGCATGACCAAGGTGAGAAGCCAGCCGTACCAGAAAGCAAAAGCTAAGCAAACCACACCAGTCAGGAAATAGTGTAAACAGAGTCCAAATTTCTCTCCCACAGCATCTTGAACTTTGGCCACATTTCTGGACAATGGATATAAATGATGACCAAATCTGGAATTAAAATATTTAAAAAAAAAAGAACTACCCTTGTGACAAAGCGCACTTACTCCGCTATTTGACCCACAAAATTTCGATCTTCTACGGTGTCGTACCAGCTCACGTCCTGTCTTAGCAGAGATCTTATGTACTCGATCCGAATGCGATAAGCCTTTTGGGGAAATTGCCAATTAATAATTTAATGTTAACAATTTTGGCACAAAAGTGACAAAAAATGTAGTCGTTCCACTACGAATGACCAAATAGGTTATTAGCAACCTCAAAACGTATTAAGATTGAAGATGAAAGGTTCCAAGTTCGAACTTGCCATATTCTCAGCCACTCGATGAAAAATGGAAATAAAGAGATAACCACAAAGCAAATGGACAGAGCCCACAATAAGCATGTAAATGGAGATCTTGGCCATGCTGTCCAGTAATGTTGCACTGCGTAAAAATGCACACAAAGCCATGTCATAAAATCAATATGGTTGATGTTACTGTTGAAGACGTGACAAAACATTTCGACACGTGTCCTTACTTGGACCGAGTTGTATTGGTACTGCAATTGGCCATTAGTTTATCGCTCACAACGATGTCCGTCACTTCCCCAGAGAGGATGATGAGTACGGGGAAACATCCACTGGCCACCAATGAGGCGATTCCGGCCACGACCAAACACAACTTGTCATTTCCGGATGAGAATCGAAACTGTGGAGAAAAGTTTACGTCAATAATATCATGTAATGATGGCGCGGTGAAAAAGTCGCGCCATTTTTTCTCCTGCAGCAATTTCCGCCAAAAATAAGCTGTTTATCCAGCATTGTGATTGCTCAGTACAAGAACCGAAAAAATTTAATATTTTCGCCCCTGACGCGATTAAAATTGACATGAAAGTATTCCCCACGAAAAAATGCAGTATTTCCCGCGATTGGATGCTTGTGGGAGGGACATTCTTTCGAGGAGAATCCCTTCGGGAGGAATCCAAACGCTGCTAGATCGGTCATAAAAGTTAGGATATAATTAATTATTAATTAACAATAATAATGGTTACTCCAGGGCTTAAACCACAAGAAAATAATGGATGTTGAATCGGGACACAGCTTGGAAGTTGAGAAATTTCGCGGCTTTGAAATTTCGCTTTGAAGTAGTAGCAATTTTATGGCACAGGTCCCAGAGTTTTTTTAACTTGGCGCAAAGAAATCGCCATAACTTGATCAAATCATGATGCAATTTTTCTCTCCGATCTGCAATAGCAATCTGCGTGGGATATGCACTGTTCTGTAGTATTGCTGGGTCATCCAGTAATATGTATGTATTTCCTGGCAACGTGTACATGCAGAATTGGTGGACTGGAAAAATGCAATTAATATCTAAAAAGTCGTTATGGGATTTTTGGTCGTCATTCAGCATCTGCCATGTGTATGCGTATCATCATTAAATTCTTTTAAGATAATTCGAAGGTAAACTTATTTTATGAATAACAGAAATGATCAAACGTCGAAGATATTTTGCCATCCTTAATTTTTCGGTGAAAGTAAAAGTGGGAGTTAGGTCAATGTAAGAATTCATCATTAAGAAGTTTTAACGTAAAATTAGGAATAATACACAAAAAAACGATAAAATATCGAAACCATAAAAACCGAAATTCAGGCAAACTACTGGCTAAGCAAAATGCTACTTGCTGTGTCCAATTGCTATTCATATTATTCGTAGAAATAAATTGTGAAAAGATAAACCACACCATATGCTCTATTCCAATACAATAATAGATATCCTTGGAATTTCAAACAGATGCCGTCTGTAAGCAAATCCTATCTAAGCTGCTCATCTTTTCTCGCGTTAAAGTGTTAAACCTTTCCATTTCAAAGCAGTAAAACAGACGAATCGCGAATATATCATGCTTTCACTAAACCTGTGGCAGTGACCTTGTGACCTTTCGGCAGAAGGGATTTTTGTGATTCATTCATATAATACATCCTTGTGGATCAAATTCCCAGTGGACGAAACCTTTTACGTTGGACCTATACCAACTAACAAGGTTTTCAGTTTTTATTACAAAGTTAGATCAGATGTGTTGACGATAGTTGTAATTTGTAATTCTTGAACTTGATGAAGTATTGTTTAAATTATTATTGTAATTTTTTGTTTTTGATTTATTTTTGGTGCTCATTCTCATGATTTTTAATGAAGGAAATGTGTGTGTTTCAGGTCATTAAATCCAATTACTGCGGATCCAATCCAGGTGCCTAATATGCACAGAAATTTGGTGAAAGTGTGTAATTTGGGAAGATTTGCTTACACGCCAGCATGGAAGGTACAGAAGTATTTTCAGAAACAGCACTTGAATCATGCAAAAGCTGATCAAGTACTCATTTTGGTGGAACATGACCCAGGTGATTTGTTTTTATGTTCTGGTATTAGCGTGTGATGTATGTTTAATAGCTGTAAATATGTGTATAATATACATATGTATATATGTATGTACATATATACTGCATAAAATGAATTTAATTTAAATATCGACAAGCAATCTGTTGGAATGTACATATTTCAGGCTATGCCGGTCGTCTTGTATTCAGACAGAGAGATCTATAGTAATAAAAAAATTAAAAAATTAAACCCGGGGTTTATACTCCGATATACCGTATGGTCTGACAGAGTGTTTCCCTTTATTCTCTCGGTTTGTG
>JAQGBT010002278.1:0-25086 GCA_034698585.1 Disparrhopalites patrizii
GATCCCAACGGTCAAGATGGAACTGACCCCGATGGTCAAGATGGAACTGACCCCAACGGTCAAGATGGAACTGATCCAAACGGTCAAAATGAAACTCAGCCCGAAGATCAAGATGACACTAAACCCGAAGATCAAGATGACACTAAGCCCGAAGATCAAGATGACACTCAGCCCCAAGATGAAGATCAACCTAATTCCGAAGAATCTAGCGAAGAAAAACCCGATGATGAAGGATCTCAGGAGGAAGGACCTCAAGACGACGGACCTCAAAACCAAGATCCCCAAGAAGAGCCCCAAAACGAAGAGCCTGAAGACGAACAATCTGTCAGTGAAGAATCTTCTGAACGAAATTAGCAGTCAACTTGGGCTTGTGGGCATGGCATGAAATTATGAATGTAATATTCTATTAGTTTTTCTGATTTTATTGTCATTTTTGATAGCGGCTATCAAAATTATTGTTGCAAATAAATTTTTCTCCTTTCGCTTACATGTGGCATGTGAAGTGTGCTGAGTATATGTACCGTACTACACAGTAGAGAATTTTGACGCATCTATACAACATTAATGTGTTGTTATTGTTAATATGTATTTTTAAAAAATTCCGGATGGGCTACTTTGATTCTCATTCGAAGATATATAATTGTTCGTCATCTTTTCGGCGGAAAGAGCCAAAAGTAGCACATTTTCACAAGAACCGCAATTTTGCTGGTAATACCAAAGGTCCTGTGATTGCGAAACTGTTAAACACAGCGAAGTAATTCAACTATAAATATAGATTACTTAAACTAATCTAATACAAGCTCCATCTATAAACATCCGTCGTTGGACGTTTCAATTGCATCTAATTGTAAGTTCCAAATACAGTGGACTCTCGCTATAGCAACCCTGCAGGGAAGGGCCAAAATGGATGCTATTTGGAAAAGTTGTTATATGGAACATTTAGTATGTACACTACATATACGAATGGATGAAAAATCGAATTGTTATAGAGAAAAAGTTGTTATAAGGAGAGTTGTTATAGAGAAGGTCCACTGTATAGCAAGTGAAAGGAAATACAAGTGACATACGAAGCAAGCTAATTGCAGTCGGAATAAGAGCGACAGAACAGAGACACATACAGAGAGAACTTCGATGATGAATACATGTACATATGCAGAGGCTCATGCAACCATTTTGACACAGGAAGATTATATTAAAACACGAAAATTTATAAAACAAAAATTATCAATTTGTTCGAGTAAATTTTGCGCAGCCGTTGTTAAGAAATAGTAATTGAAGTCGCCCTTCCTATGGGTACATTCCTAATAAAGCATGCATATATGGCAGGAAAGGTAGAAATGTGATAGGCTTCTCGTGCTTCGCAATATCTTTTTTCTGTGAATCAAACCTGACTATCGAACATGAGGATTCTATATAACTTTGTGAGTTTTGATACTTAAACGACTTAATGCACATAACATAACATTGTATCCAAAATTTAGCCATAGCTGTAGCATTGTCTCCAAAATTTAAGTTACCACCGCAATTTCCACTAGAGAAGTACCACCCATAACAATAACTGAACAATTTTAGTTATGTTTTAGATAAAATTCAATATTTTGGTAAAGAATGGATGCAACTCGTAGATTGGTAAGTAATCTATATGTACAATCAAATTATTTCATTGTTTTTAACTATTCCGCAATTCGCACGGACAGCACTTTTCATATTAACATAAAAATTGAACGTGCAGTTGTAGTGAAATCGAAAATTTGTTATTTTTTGCTCCTTTTCCGCCCAAATGATGTCAAACAAGTACATCATCGAATGAGAATCACAGCAGCCAATCCGGAATTTTTCCAAAGGATTAATGACACTTTGATGCTGGATAGATGTATAAAAATTCTCTATTGTATATAGTATACTGTATATACAGGATTCAAATCACATGTAATGGAAAGGAGAACAATTTATTTGCAACAATAATGTTGATAGCCGCTATCAAAAATGACGGATAAAATCAGGATATTAATAGAATATTACATTAATAATTTTATGTCATTCTCTCAAGCCCAAGTTTACTGCTGATTTGATTCAGCAGATGTATCACTACTGTCAGGTTCTTCTTCTTCAGACTGTCCGACCTGGGGCTCTTCTTGGGACCCTTGGGTTTGAGCTCCATCGTCCTGAGCTCCATCCGCTTGAGCACCTTCATCCTGAGATCCTTCATTATCGGATTCTTGATCGTTAGATTCTTCGGAATTAGGTTCATCTTGATCGTTGGGATCAGTTCCATCGGGACCGTTGGGATTAGCTCCTTGGCCATCGGGAGTATCTACATCACCTCCGGGGTTATTGTTGCCATCTGTACCACCCTGATTTCCATTTCCTCCTTGATTAGAGCCGTCTGGGTTAGGTGCACCTGGTCCTTGTGGACCTTGGCCAGACATACCGCCTCCAGGCATACCATCAGGACCAGAGTAACCAACGCCAAATTGCTTCAGTGTTGCTGTTAATATGTAACAAGTTATGTGTGGATGTATGTACGTATATATTTTAGTATTTGCTATAGGGTAGCTACAATACATGCGCTTACTTAAATACTTATGCATATTCCTGGTGTGAGCCACTAATAGGAGCTCATGCTAATACTGCATAATAATAAACGTAATAAAATTTAGGTATTCTTACCCGAATGAGCCACCTGCAACGCCACAAGCAGGCAAAGTGCCACGCAAAGTTTCATGGTGAAATTTTTTGGGTGTCAACGGGAATGTTAAACAATTTCAGATGCTTTTGCTCAGCTATAATAATCCTAGTGAATTTCATCTATTTTTATACTTTTTGACCCAGAAAACTCCATACGAAGCGCTTATCGTATGACAAAATGTGACGTAGGGTCTAATATATAGCCCATTGTCCTTTTGTTTTTGAACTTCTGGTTCGTGAGAGATGAACAAAACTTCACACGTGGATATGCAAATATTTTTGCAGAAATTTTGGGCAGACAATTTAACGATATAGAATTTCAGTAGGTATGTACACATATTTTGCCCACAAGTTATTAATGATGCATTGTCCAGAAATATTGGCACCACTAAATTTTGCTAGCAAAAACACAAATTGATGAATTAATAATAGTTTAATAATGATCCTGGCTTTGATGATAAATACAGAGACTGATGCAACCCTTTTGACACAAGAAGATTACAGTCGAACCTCTCTATAACGGGATCCTTATAACGGTTTTCTCACTACACCGGGAGCTGAAAACGCTTCCCTCAAAAACTTTCTCCAATTGTTAGCATAGAAATTTCTGCTCTCTATATCGGTTTTTCGTTATAACGTGGAAAATATGCTGAATTAATGGGAACCGTTATAGAGAGGTTCAACTGTATGTAAAAAGCTGGAAATTTATAAAACAACAATTATCCATTTGTCCCAGTAAATTTTGCTGTTGGCCAAAGTTTTGGGGATACTCCACGCCTTCACCCAATAGCACGATCAGTCATTGCAGTTAATAAATATGAATTGAAATCGCTCTCGATATGGGTACATTTCTTAAAAATGCATATGGCAGGAAAGTTAAAAATGGGATAGGTTTTTCGCCTTTTGCAAAATCTTTTTTTATATTCCTGACTATCGTGCATAATAATTCTATGTGACTTGGTCAGTTTTGATACTGCAACGACGATGTGCACATATACATAACATAACATTGTCTCCAGAATTTAAGTTACTACTGGAATTCCCTCTATAGCAGCACCACCAATAACAGCACAATTTTATTTCTGTTTTAATTAAAATTCAGGATTTTGATAAAGCATAGATAATTGGTGAGTGATAAAATGCCATTTGCCATTTTTGTTGGTAAATTAATGATCCGTAATTAGAATTGCCTATAGAAAAAATGTTTTTAGAGGATTTGCAATCTTTGGCGAATGAGTACTTATTCTATATAGTGAATAGTATTCCTAATGCAACATATAGTTGTAAGTATGAACAGGTAGCTCAATTATGTATGTATATATTGAAATATTGTAGAAATGAAACCTCTTGCACCTCCAGTCATAAGTAATTTGAAGTGTGTTGATGTGAAGTCTTGAAGGACGGATCTTTTTTTTGACTTATAGATAGTCATATTAATGCCTGCCTTCCATTCAAACCCAAATTTATTGCCAAGCGAAAATATCCGGGAGTTCTATGGTGGCAGTAAATCACCTCTACATTTGTATTTACATTTTCAATAACAATCGTAATAATTATAACCGCAACTTATTTAGCTGACAACAAGCTCCATGGAAATTAACATTTAATTAATTGCACAAATATTCACATGAAAAATATGCGTCATTGTCAGAGACGGCAAAATTTTCTGCCGTTTGTTTCACGTGTGATTAATTGCTTAAATTACGTCATACGGCATTATACTGTGTGAGCACCGCCCGAATGTTGTTCGCCCACATAACTATTTAAGCACGAATTCCGAATAAGTGCAGCTTCAAACCCATTTAAAGAAAGCTTGCTGAAGCAATTTTAGAAAATTCCAAAAATGAAATTCGCAGTGGCACTTGTCTTGGCCCTGGCCTTCCCAGTGGTTCTCTCAGGTATAAAATGTCTATGTCGTTTACAGAAATTTGCATATATTCGACTGAACGATTCATGCATTTTACTGGAAAGTTCATTTATTTTACTAATAATTTTACTAATAACTCGAATCCGAATTTTTATTCATTACACCGAATTTTATAGATATTCATTTTGTTAAAATTTCTACTTATTACTTTTATATTTTTATTCTTTTCGTTGACTATATTCATTTTGTTCAAACAGTTTCCATTTGACTGAAATTTTGTCAGTTTGACAATTTGTTCATTCATTTCAATGAGAATTGCAGTTGTTTAACTGTAATATATTTTTTATTTTAGTTGAAATGTTTGTAAGAATGCCTAAAAAATGTAGTTTAAGGTTTTATGTGTGTATAATTTGATTGATTTGAAAGCCAGCATATGTTCCAATTGTTACCGGTATGCCATGTACAATTTATTTTTTGGAGTTGATCGGGAATTCATTTTAATTTTAAAACAGCCACCTTGGAACGCCAGATGGAACCGAAACCACCGGGTACAGATGTGAGCAATCCAACGCCAGGCGGCGTTCCTCCTGGGGGATCCCCTGGTTATAATGCGGGAAATAATGGTTCAAACAGCAACAACGGTAGCGGCGAGAGTCATAGTTCTTATGAAAGTCGTGAGAAAGGGTTTCCGGTTAAATCCGAACAAACCGAATCTGACGAAAGTGATTTCGCTCTACCAGTTGGGTTTTGGTAGACTGTAGCTGTATGAGGCAGCAACCAATCTACTTGGCCTGTATAATAATATACCCAGAAAATTACTGTGCAATCAACGACCTGTTATATCAGCTTGTGGGAAGCATGGACGTTTGCAGCTAATAAACAAAAATTCGTTCAACAATCAATTGCATGGTTTCCCTGCAGGTCAACTACAATGGAGTAAAGTCTTTGTATAGCAGCATATTCCTCTGTAACAGCATTTTATATTACGTACCCCTGGTCCATATTCAATGCTGCATATAGCCATATTTCCCATAATACCTGTTTTTTGGAATTTCATTCGGTTTTGTTATAGAGTCCAGCGTATAGTAAATTATTATTATTAAACACATATGTGTACATATGTTGTATTGATAGATATGAAGAGGATCATTCAAAAATGTCTCCCATTTTTACAATGTCTGATGAAATGTAGAGGAAGCTTCGTCTTGAAGCAAATGCATACTAAATAATGATACATGTTCATATATTGTACGATTTGGCAAAAGTGAATTCGTTAAATTGACCAAAAAAAGTAAGTAATATAAGAATAAACCTAACTTACGATCGCAAATTTTCTGCACAAATATGAATTTATTTCCTCATTCTTGTAAAATACGCATGTGAACAAAAAGTGTTTGTTTCTTATATTTTATTCTTCAATTTCATGTTCGTCAATTGGTCTGCTTCATGTATATGTATATGATTATTATTTTTATTATATTTGTGTTCAAGAGCAACATGATGTAAGGAGCTTTCTATATATCTATTTCTCCCTCTGTGTTCTACATGTAATAACGCCAGAAATAGCACGAAAAAGAGATTTTTTCACAACACGTGACATTGCAAATTTTGCACACACGGCATCTTTGCTATCCAGCAAGAATACATCAGATTATTATTTGTTGACATGAAACTCAAGCATACTCATGCATACGAATTCCTAAATTCAATTTGTATCAACGTGCTTCCAGAAATAAAAAATTACCTGTAAAAATTAAGTATATAGCTTAATGTCCAGCAGAAACTGATAACATTTTCTCCTGAAAACTGGTTCCAATTTTTTTAAATCTTCATGAAATGTGGCTGTGGAGGCAGGACAAGCATATCAATTACTTTCTGTTATGTATGGCTTAGGCTGCAGAGGGAGAGGAAAATCCTACTGTGCACTCTATACATTATGTATCTTGCATTTAGTATTATGTGATTATAGCATGTCAAATACATTTTGCGCAAACCTTGATAGGGATAAATGCAATAAATTGTCACGGGAGAGTATGCAAATCGCCGAAGCAAATACGACCTTTACACCAGGAAGTAATTTGATCCGTGTGACAAAAATAGCTTCTGGGAATAAATTACACGGCACAAAATCCAAATAGTTTCCTCCAAAACGTCAATACTTTATATGGTTTCAACAATTCTCCCGGAATAAAAGGCGGTGCCCATCATTCGCAATCTCATTTTAAATAGATTTCGCAACTCCAAAAGTTCCAGTGGAGCGATTACTCACAATTCCCTAAATATTATCTATCCAAAATGAAGAGGCTGGTGGCATTCGTCTTCGTACTCGTAATGGGACAAGTGCATTCCGGTAGGTGAAGACAGACATTAGAAGGAAAATACGCTACTCTATTAATGAAATCAAATTTTTATTTACGAAAACTGGATCAGGTGCTATGGGTACAAATGTATTAAATATTTCATTTGGTTTGTTGGTGCTGGTCCGTACGATAATAATAAATAATGTCCCGAAATTCCGTCAACGATGGTGACCCAAGCTCTACCAGATGTGAACGACTCCAATAGCAGCAGCAACGACATCTTATAATTATAATACATCAACTCTTTGATATAGTTAAGCCTAGCGTTTTACATTAGCGTAAGCAAAAAATATTGGCTCTGCATGATGTCCTTACACTCAATGTATTTGAGTAGCTTTTGTTACATTCATAGTACCTGCAAGTTTAAAAATAGTATGTATATTATATATCTATACAGCGGACTCTCACTATAACAACCCTGAAGGGAAAACCAAAAATGGTTGTTATTTGGAAAAGGTGTTATATGGAACATTTAATATGTACACTACATATACGAAGGGCTAAAAAATAGTGTTGTTATATGGAAAAAGTTGCTATAAGGAGAGTTGCTATAGAGATAGTCCACTGTACGTACAAAAATACTCACAGCCATAAATAGTGCTTTATAAGTACTTTATATAAGGTACGGCTTATTGATATTTTTGAGTTTATGTATGCTTATCGTATGGGTATATATACACACAAAAAATTAACCAACGCGTGTTCCAAAATCCAGTTATTTGTCAACGTAACAAGTATATCTGCAAGCAAATGACCATTTCTTGATTTACCCCACGAAATTTTGTAATTATACATGCATAAAGAAATGGCAGCATGAATGTATTGCAGCTTTTTCAGCTCTGTAATCCTTGTTGTTGGCTGCCATATTTCATAGCAAATTTTCAACATCATAAATCCCATATTGTCGAGTTTGTACGATACGAAAATTATATCGAATCAAGAGTAGTTAATTATATGACATCGCAAAACATATGAGAGTAATGTACAACGTACCACTCTGTAGTGAAATGGAATACCGTAATGGAAAACAATATCGTTATTAGCGTGAAGCGCTCGTAAAAGATTGAATGTAATCTAGCTTTTAGCATTTACAATGCATGCTAAAGGTGCCAATTAGCGCCTATAGTGCTTGCGCAAAATTAGAATGAGACAAATTAGAAACAATAGAAACATATGGGTACTCTGAAAATTATGTCTACCTTAATCAAGCTTCTGTTTATATATGTATATAATGATAGTAGGGAAAAATTTTGCAGCGCAAATACAAATTTGTTTAGCCGAACATAATTATTATACTGGAGCAAATACTCAATCTATTTAATTACTGTATTTATTAATATTCTTCAGGACTAAGTCAGCCAAAATACGTAATAATGACAACTATAGCATTGGACAACGCAGACTGAGCGAAGCACACCAAATTTATGTTATTTTAGCTATTGAATTTTTGTGCGCAAACAATTTATACGCTCACGAATTAGAAATGACAATGCTCAACCCTGAATTATGGACAGAAATCACTTTTTCTGAAAGGGAAGGTACGAATTATTTCGTGGGTAAAAGTTGGTTTTTTTAATTATTTTCTGCTGAAGTTGTTTCATGGAATTACAGAGGATATAGGCTTGGTCGGTCTCGCATATTTATATATCCCAACAAAAGTGTAAACTTACTGAGGAAAATTTGTTTTGAACAATGATTACGAAATCAGAATTGGGACTTAATTACTTCGCATTAAAATCCCTCTCCTACTTGAACGTCTTTGCTATAGAGGTAGAACGCAAATCCGGACGTATATGGCCTTGCAACAGGAAAAAAATTCAACGCCGGTGGAAATTTTTCATGGGAATCACGCGCCTAGTTTTCTTAACAAAAATGTTGACGCTAGGCTCCGTCTTGTTCTACAAAAATACGCAACCCGTAATGGGAACTATCATGCACGCCATGATGGTCACAGCGATTCTGCTTGTGACGGCGGAAATTCCAGGAATGTACTGGAAATATTTGCGAGAGATCTCGGCTCTACTAACATTCATTTATCAAGGAAAGGAAAAACGTTCTGGGAAAAGCTGGATGCAGACTCGGATGGCGCTCACCGTCCGGGAGATGACAATTGTGGATTTGCCGGGATCATTTTTCATCGCGTATGTGGCCACAACGGTGGCAGTCATTTCTAATTTGGATCAAAGCATGGCAATGTGCTTTGTCCTGCCTCCATCTATGAGAAATTGTTTGGTGGACATGATTTGCTGCGCGATTGATGCGGCTGCTCTATTTGTTCTCATGGCCATTCTGTACGTGAGCACGTATTTGATCATGAATCTCACGCCTCATCTGGTGCAAGACCAACTTCAGCCCTTGCAAGGGCGACTTCGTGGGATGTCACATTCCTTGTAAGCTTTTTATGTGTTTAATTTTTGCCAATGAAATCCTGACAAACAATTTCATGACATGGTTTCAGTGAGACATTTATACAAGGTATTTTCTACGAAAAAGCGCATTAAGCATTAGATATTTACATTTAAATACGCATTAAATTACGCATTAAGCAGTGGACATGAAAAGTTATTTGAATCCAAATAAATAAGAACATATTTAATTTGTTTACCAATTTGTAAACTCATTTTTTGAATACAGCATTGCTATTTTAATAAATATATAGTCGATTAAGACAATTATCTTGCATTTGAATGCTTTTAAAGTTATTGTGTGGCAAATTCTTAAATGTGTTTGTAGCAGTTTTGAAATTTTAATGATTTTGTTTTCACAATAAATGCTCACAAATAAAATTAGTTTATACGATATTTTGTACTTACTTTTCTATGAACAAACGACAATTCATTATACACTCACGTGTTTTAAATTTATTTTCGCAATCCAAAATCTAATTAATGTTCAAACATTAACTTTCAAAAGAAATTGACTATCCAACCAAACAAAAATGTTTGCAGTCAAATAATGCCAATCTGGTTTTCAAAGGTAAAACATTGTTAAAAATAGCACACAAATACAGTCGACTCGCTCTATAACGGTGTAGCAAAAAGCGCCTACATTTAACCGTTATCCACAATAACCGGTATAAGGAATACAAAATCGCTATAGAGAAAACCATTTAATGGCGGGGGATTCAAAATAAAAGAAAACCCGTTATGGAGAGAGAGAAGTATGCGAAGGCGTGGCCTAAAACCGCTATAGGGTGAGAGGCTGAATGGTGGGGGATTCAAAACTTCCCCGTTATAGAGAAAAAACTGTAATAGAGATAGCCGTTATAGAGAGTGAATTTAGCATAGCAAATATCTCGGGCGGGTTTATGAACACCGTTTTAGTGCGAAAACCGTTATATGGAGGCCCGTTATAGAGAGAGTCGACTGTAGTGTAGATATTTACACTAGCGTTTTGCAGTCATTGCAAAATTATTTTTATCATCGCAAATTAAAAAAATAAACTAAAGTTTAATTACAATGCAAGTTGTGAAAGCATTCTAAAATACGTTTACTGCAATAATTTTTCTGGTACAAATTTAAAAATGTTGATAGAGGAATTTCATTATATATATTGTATACGCAAATACTAATATGATTGGAATTGATTATTTAATTGAACGCGGTGAATGTTATTTTGAAATAATTAAATTAAATTAAAAAATTGACACTTTTCTCTCAGAAATAGTTGTAATAAAATTAAAATTCTGAATTATTGTGATTTTGAATTCTAGCAAAACGTTGACGGACATTTGCTTAAAAGTAAAAGCAGTTTCGTTGGAGGTAACACTGTACAACGAAGTCGTCGGCTTGGTAAATTACCTTGCAAAATTTGCCTGCCTGGGCCTGTCAATCTTTGGCATCTTCGGAGCTATTAAGTTCATCTGGATTAATCCAACCCACGGCGGCATCATGATATTTACCGGAATCTATGCCTGCTCAATATTCATCTTGGATTACGGGGACGCATACATGCTTCCAACAACAATAAACGAGATAAAACAAGCGCTACGCCTGTCGGTGTTGAATTCTCGCCTCAGCATGTCAAACGGCTCCCAAATCCCCAAGTTGGCTAGGTGCATTCGTCCAATTGGATTGAAATGCGGAGACTTTTACGTTCTGGATACAATGTCAACTGCCACATTCGTAGATTATATTGTAAAGCAAGTGTGTAGTCTATTAATCACCTTCCGATAGAACAAGCTGTTTGTCAACAGCAAACACATTTTCCTGGCGATTTAAACATAATTCAAAAACTTGTAAAAGTACATATACCAGGAAAATATCAGGCGTTTGTATATAGTAAATTATAATTCCCATCAAATAAATTTTTTCTCGTGGTGCATATATGTATGTACATATATCTACATTCTAAAACTGTCACAACAACTTCAACATCAGGCAGTGCCACGAGATGCAAACAGCTAAGCAGGAAAAAATTATTAACTATATATAGTTTTCCTCCATATGACACGATTTTGACAAGATTTATGATTCCATTGAATTTTTACGTATAAAACATTCCATAAAGTTACCGCTAACTTTCGCAGTTGGTTTGTATTCACTGAACCTGTCTTATATCTGCAGGCGTAAATTATAGAACTTTAGTAATACATAGTTCTATTGGATTAAAAATGACGTTGGCAAAAATATTGTGCCTACTTCTGGCTGTGCTTTTCCTGATATCAGGTACGCGAATAAATATAATACTAAAAATAAATGAATTGGTAGACTATGTGTATATGAGGATTAAATGCTATTAATGTATCTATTTTTCTTCTTCTTCATGCGTCATTAGAATATCCGTATACCAAAATTCTCAAATATTTAGGCTGCAAATGTACATACCTAAATATTGATAGATTGATATTTCTAACAGGTCAAGAAGCAACCAAACCGGAAGGAAAACTGTTGGGTGTCTGGAATCCTCCAGTGCCAATGATAATGAGAGAGAATCTGGAGGACGGGCAAAGGCGCGGCTGGAATCCACCGGTTCCAATGAGAGCGGAATAACATACAAATATTTTCTATTTTTGATGTGAAATATCGATTACAATAAGAACTCCTTTACGCTCACTTGAGTACTTTAAAGTGTGGGTTCGACGGAAAATTTCCTTTAAAATGTACAACAATCTCTACAAAACCAAGTTGAGTAAAATTCGTTTGATAAAAGTTTCAAAAACCATATGTTTATTTAATTTCTCCTATCTTGGGTCCTCGCGCAAATTGTTAACCGAAATATAGGATATTAGTACAAGACGTAGCAACTGTTTCGTAAATTGGTGGCGTGAGACCGAAGATCCTTGGATATATTTTTCAAATATAAATGTTAATCGCCAGCAGTGTAGAAGTGTTCATTATAATTAGGAGATAACTAAAATGAAGACGCTGCTGGTGCTATTTTGTGTGACAGTTATTTAACTAATTAATATTTACTTATTTATTTTCTCCAACAATTAACGTTAACAAAATGATTGTTAGTGATTGATTCGCGCGGCGTCCTAGTCTGGCGCCATGTATCCGAGGACGTCAGTGTATCAAATACGTAGATGCCGCTAGTAGGTTTCCGTAATTTAAAGCGCTGGGAAGTTGTTGACCTTCCACGACTTCAAAAATTAGCATGTTTGATTTTGTTGTTCCGGAATAAGCTATCTGCTTGAACAGGGGGGTCTGATGCTTATATTTTTATTATACATATACGCATGATAATTTTATGCATATTAAATAGTAATTATATATAAGAATAGATCATTCCCGAAACTTAGATTTCCTCACGTTACTATAAACGTTGCAATTTTGATTCTTTAACACGCACACTGTAAGGTATACTGCTTTGCCCCAACAATGTGCCTATTGTTATGCACCTACTTGCATGTTAATGTGTACGCATGTGTTCATGTGTTATGGACTATCTTCCAGTCAGTGGACTCTCTCTTTACAACAATCTTGAAGGGGAGGACACAAATGACTATTATATGGAAACGTTGTTGTACATAGAAAAGTTGTTATAGTAAAATAAAATGTACAGTACAGTCGACTCTCTCTATAACAGTCCCCTTTATAACAGTACTCTCGCTATAGCAGCAGCAAAAAATGTTCCCCTCAAAAACTTTCTCCAATTGCTAACATAGAAATGTCTGCTGTCTACAACAGTTTTTCGCTGTAACAAGCAAAATTTGATGCTTTATAGGGTGCTGTTATAGCGACAGTCGACTGTATTTATACAGTAAATTGTAAACTATATACGTAATATACAAAGAGCTGAAAAGCAGTATTGTTACAAAGAAAAAACTGTGATAACAAAGTGAGTTGTTATTCGTTGTAGAGAGTGCACTATAATGCTTTGAACAAACATAAAATCCAGAAAACATCCAATAAAATTTCTATCCAAATTGATATCGATAGCAAAATAGATTTTCTAATAGGATTTTCATACTAAAAGCATTATTTTATTACAAGTGCAGTGGAGTCTCTCTGTAACAACGTTCAAAGAAAGGACGAATAATGTTGTTACAGAGAACATAACTAATTTTATGACAAAATGATACGAATGTACAAAAATTGCACTTTAAATAGATATTTACAAGTGTTTTAAGTTTTAATGCAAATGACAGAATTCTATTTGAAACTTGATGAATTGGCTTCAGCGCGGTGTTTAGTTTCACCATTTTGACCGCTCAAAAAATGAATGTTATTATATAGGGAACTTTAAGCACGTGTATTTTATTGTGACTCGCGGGGAAAGTACATTATTACAGAGAAATGTTGTTCCAGAAATATTGGTATATAATGCATAAATTCTAAGGTAGGAATGACAAATCTTTGTATAAAGGTGATTTTGATAGATATACTTCATCGTAGAGGCAAAACGTTGCAATTGATGGTTATTTAAACCTATACATGGCAGCAAAAATTTCACTGAGAAAGCAAAGAGATGCGACCATAAGAAGAACGGAACAGGTAATTACAAGAAAGGAGATCCAAGTTCCCCAGAAAGATAATCCCCGACCTTTTCGCTTGTATCCTACCATCCGCTTGTCCCAAAGTAATCTCTGCCACAAAGCATACATCCCTGCACTCTGAACAATCCTTAGCCGATTAGGAATTGCACGGTAGACTGCATGGTTCCAATCAGTGACGTAGATAAAATCTGGTGTGGTCAGAAAATCGTCCTTGTAATCAGCATTGGAATACCATTGCAGATGACCTTTGCCTCTTGCCTCAGAAATTTCCCGAAATCTATCCAAAAACCTATTTACCTTCGAAGCATCCGTGACAAAGGCAGTTTTGTCCTGAGACAAATTTTCAGCCACTACACTGTCAATGTCTTCCTCGAGAAAGTAGAGCAAGTTTCCATTGTTCCAATTTTTTTCCAGAAAGCCCAATTCCATGGACGTGGAAGTTTGATAGCGATGCCGAAATAATTTCAACGCAACCAGGTACAACCGGCAGTGATTGTGGACAGTTGTAGCGGGTGCAATGGCATAAAACATTACAGAGCATGGTGATCCTCCGCTTGGCCACGTTAAATTCTTCAGGCCTGGAGTATACAATACATTGGTCCACCTGCTCCAGTTGGTTTTCGTCCAACGATGTGTAAATTTGTCTAAATCCTTGACTTCTGGGAGGAGTAAGGGAGAGTACGCTTGGAAGAAAGTGAAATTTTGTAGGTCCAAAATCCGTTTCAAATTTGAGGTTGCAGGGGCTTGAATGGCGCTAGATTTCAGGGTGCTTTTGAACCCATTAATGAGCATGACGGCTGACACCATCCAAACGCCAGACATTAACTTGTACAACATGGAGAATCGCTGTCTTTTAAGAGGAAATGGTGTGGATGAGGCGCTTTGTTCCAATGTGATCCGTAGTACCCAGAGAAAACTGGTAACAAAATTTTTTCTTGTGTTTAATATTACATTCCATAATGAACGATGGTAACTTTGCTTTGCTGTGAACACGATGGCTGTGAGCAAAACCGTGCATTGAATTATGATCCACATTCTAAGGTCAACTGGAAAAGTTAGTGATGCCCCCAGGTATGAATTGGAGCTGGATGTAATAAATTTGAATCTTTCCTGGCGTCCTGAAATATGGCAATAAGGTAGCCATAAGAAATATTTATCAATCAAAAGATTTTATGAACCAATAATTTTGATGAAAATTTTCAATAAATTCCTTAGTGATTAATTTATGTACTTTAATTTAATTTAACAATGTACTTACCCATGACATGTGCTTCTCCAATCACGTAGCTTTGATCGAAATTGTACGCCGTCGATCGTGTATCATTGTCCATGCGCAAAGTTGGGTAGTTACCAGATATGTTAGTGTAATGGGTCACGTTCAACTCCGCCGACAAAAATGCGATTAGAGAGCTTTTCTCAGATTGCCCTACCAATCCCAATGGACCCCTGAGGTTGCGTGCTGACATGTGCACCGTGCCTACTATAAATATCCAATTTATTCCTCTCCCATGTCCGGCCAAGTCCCATATAGCTTCCTGCATTTTCCCGTAGCATGATGACATTTGGGGACAAGCCACAATTTTTTCCGTATGAGGATTGGTGCATTCCATGCAAATCACACCTGCCTGAATGTTCAAAGTCGATTTTGGACCTTGATCGCGAATAAGCATAGTGAATACGTGAAGCTTGCGGGTGTAGCCAGCGTTCAAAGTATGTTTGCGCAACATATGTATGACTGGAGAAATTTGTGGGTAATTATCGGAGCAAATCACCACTAGAATGTTGTTCTGTTTGGCTTGTAGCAAGCTAAAAATATTGTAGATGTGTACGTTGAACAGCACGTTGTCGTATGTATGCAAGGGTGAACTTTTTCCGAGCGGAACTGACGTCATAAAGAGCAATGTTACAAAGCATCGACGCACAATTTTGAAATTTGTTCTCCAGAATGTCAGTGTTTGTGCGTAGGACTGAAATTTACTGAATTCTTTTGCCGTCGCTCCTGCAGTTGCGCTCTTTATCCGCGGAATTAGCAAGGGGATACGGAGGGATTTCCAATGCTGGGGTTGGGAATCAAAATGCAGGATTTGGGCTGTGCATTCTCCAATAGCTTGGATGAAATCACGTAGTTCTAATTCTGGAACAAATCTGGGAGGATTGAAGTGCAATGCAGACGTTGCGATAAGTACATAAAACGACCACATTGAAGCAAGCATTTTTAGTCACGGATTTGAACGCAAATGTATATCTGGGTGGGAGCCAGCAAAGACACTACAACAATTTTAACGTATGAAACGACGTAGAACTTCGAATGTGTTATTCCAAAATGCGTCATAAAATATGAAGGTTCATCTCAGGAAAACTTTGAAATGGATTCGATGACCAAGATAAAGTACAATATTGCTCAGAATTCTCATAAATGGGGTGTTGGGAGTGCTGCACAAATATTATGATTCGAAATACACATTATAGTATTTTATAATTCCATTAAATTCACCGAGAAACTCTTGTATTGACTGAACTGAATTCAGCATTTGTGTAATTCCATAATTTGAGAGCTCACGTGAGTCCAGTTTACATATAATTTTTCAAAATGTTCCTGTTGACGTTGAAGTTGTCATAAAAATATTAAAATATGATTGATCCGGTTTTAGCTATAATTTTTGATTGAATGAGATTCTACCAGATAGATATGTATCCGATTTTCGTTTTAAAATCTTAATCTCATTGACTAAATGCTTCCAAAAGGCCGATATAAGAGGATTATTAGCGAGTGGATTAAGCCCAGTAATACAGAACTCTAGTGATGGTGAAGCTTTTTAGTAATTATAATCAATTGTTACGTCGTACTATTAGCCATCCAAGGGGAGGTAAAGTCGAACCTCTCTATAACGGTTCCTCTTAAATCAACATATTTTCCCCGTTATAACAAAAAACCGTTATATAGAACATAAATTTCTATGTAAACAATTGGAGAAAGTTTTTGAGGCAGCGTTTTCAGCCACCGATATAAAGAAAAAACCGTTATAAGGGAGCCCGTTATAGAGAGGTTCGACTGTACTAGCATTAGAAGTTCAATCGTTTATTCCCCATTTTGATGAAATGAAAGTCAGCAAGATTGTTTATATGTACTTAAACATCCGCTGGTCTCATCTCATCTTCACACAATGACAAAATCATTCATTCCCAAGCACACGATAGAGATGTCACGAATTCACTGTTATAGAGAGGGTGATTCACCATCAGTCAACCACCATACCTTATAATATTTCCTATTGTAGGTGGAAATTTTTTGCTGGCTAATCATCTTTTCTCGGATTCCCTAGCGTTCATGCGAAACATAATGCATACTAAACAAAATTATTTTCGGCTTGGCTATCGCTTTAGCATTTAGTCGACAAATTCTAAAAGCATAATTCAGAAAAACATGAATTTGTAAATGCAATTTCCTTTCACTTGGATTTTAACAAAGCACATCGCGTGTGTACCCATCATTATAAATATTAATTTGTTTCAAAACTGCACCATCTTTATGCAGACACAGTATATTTTGTAAACAATAAAAACGATTCGCTTGTTATGAATAATTCTGGCAGCTGACAGCAGAAACATCCGTACATGTGCCTTCGCGTGCAAATCGTTTGTACCCCGAAAAGTACATTTGCTATAAATAGTGGTATTCACAATAGGCAAGCGAATAAATGATCATGGGTTATTAGTAATTATTCTATACGTTATTGTTCGTGCAATACAAAGGACCATCATAATACCCTTTTGTGTAAGCAAGGCTGTTTTGTGCAAATTTCGGTGCTTTTCATCACTGCAAAATATGGCTTTCATAAGACAAATATTAAGCCCTTATAATTTTTATAATCGCAAACAGACACTTGCTTTTCCTCCGTGCAAGTAATACATACTGCTCCTCAAAATTTCTAAATTTCTGCAATCAAAAAATAGCTTGCCCCAGAAGAAAGATATGTTATTATAAATTAAATTTAAGTACCAATAGCATATCTAAACTTGAAGCGGATAAATTTTACACACAATCTCACTCACAAGAAATGGCTATAATTTGGATTCCGCCCGAGTCTCAGACTATTCACCGAAGAGCAACTTGCTTTTATATTCTATTTATCATTGTCCAAAGTGCAACCGCAGAAATTTTGAGCAGTGCATCCGCAACAATCAAGGAAATAATGTCATTTGAGCATACTTGTCTCATACGAATCTTTGATACACATCATCAACTCGGTGATACCGCGTTGGAGTATCCCATTGTTTACCATTCTGAATCGTTCATACAGAATCCGCTGCGATCGTTGGTGGCACTGAA
The DNA here is from genome assembly GCA_034698585.1 of Disparrhopalites patrizii. Classification (NCBI taxonomy): domain Eukaryota; kingdom Metazoa; phylum Arthropoda; class Collembola; order Symphypleona; family Sminthuridae; genus Disparrhopalites; species Disparrhopalites patrizii. The sequence goes on from JAQGBT010002278.1 coordinate 18,186, forward strand.
TCTGAAATATGTCAATTGTACAACGAATTTGTACTTCTTTTCGCCTTACTCACTCCAGGATGTATCAAACGTAAGTTCTATGGGAACTGAACGGAGGTACAACGAAGCCAGCAACAGTTCAAAGCTAAAACTTTACCCAGAATCATATTACTTTATACAACCAACCACTTTCCAGCTACGTTCGCAGCAAGTGTGGCAAATTTTATATTTTGCGGAAGCCACTGCAAAATTTGTTCAGCGAAGTATACCAAAAGTTTTTATTGTCTTGGTCCCCACAAATGTGTCGGAGCAAATTTCGGGGTATTTCGTCAGTTGGTACTGCACTAAGTCGGTGGTAGACGAATTCGGCTTAAAAGATACACATTATTCAAATTATGTCACGTCCAATTTATTTATATTTCGTTGTGACCACTCACAAGACATTTGCTATGACACCATGACAAAATTATACGTTTCCATTATCGGCGAGGGACGAAATATAATCACAAGCATGGAGCATCAGAAGGAGCTGGTCAATCACACGGGAAAGAACGCCAGAGTGTCGCCATTCCAGACCAGCGAATCAACTCCGTCACTGATGGAATTTATCGATCTATTCATAATGGAAGAATTTAACCAAACGAAATTCCAATGGCGAACTAGCATCCCCCATTTCGCTGATACAATTGAATTCAATGACCGCTTTGTCGGGTTTCAAGTTATTCAGTTGGGCGAGACGGTTCAGTACAAATTTATGACACCAGCAGGAGTGACAGCGATTTCACTAGCCTATAGCGTGTACACCAAACCGTTTGGATTGCGTGTCTGGGCAATGATTCTCACATTCTTCACCATTTCCGTCGGTTTTGGAATGGCCATAGGAATTTCGTATTTTCCACGCAATCGTACTAAGCCTCTTAGCTCGCTAAATTTTTTGTCCATTCTACTGGACCAAAGTTTTGTAGAACCAAAATTAAGCGCAAAATTTAAGGCATACCGCGTGTTAATTGGAATATTTCTGGTTGGGACGCTTCTTTTGGGATTGCAATATAAAGCGTACCTTAAATCAGATTTTATTATAACCGAGCCTTATGAAACACACTGGAAATACCTTAAGGACCTTCAAGGCTTTCGTTTATACTTTTTGTACAACAGTACGGATTGCAAAGGAAGTTCCGGTAACATTTCAGATTTTTTCGATGTTTGTGGTCGTTGTAAATTTCGTCGTAAAACATCCTGCGATTTCATTTTGGAATTGTATAGGGAAATCGCAAAGATGTCCTTTGTTCTGGAACAGCGAGAGAAATGGAAAGGAAAGGAATCCAAAAATGAATGGATACCCTCAGCATTAGATTTAATTCTAGCAAAACCCGAAATTTTGGACAAGGATGAGCCATTTGAGAAGAAAATATATGTTCTGGCATCAATATTCAAAAATACACACATCCTGTGCCGACCACGTCTGGCAAACTTTATGGGAGATATGATGAATACAAACCTAAGAGATAACAAATTTGCAATCGCTACACGCACAGAGCATTTCCACAAAGATTGGCGGTACCTTCAGGCAACGCTAAGAACATCTGCAACTTCAAATTTATATTTCGCCCACAATGGAAAAGTCAATGACCAATTCTTGGTCCGGCCATCGGATTATTATTTCATTGGCGGACGCGATCCACGCTTTCATCGACTTGTGCAAAAACGCGTGGAGTTGCTGAAAACGTCCGGCATCTACCAATTGTGGGAGATGTGGGAACGAATAAGAGACATTGGCATTTCGTTCCTCCTGAAAGGAAAGAATCAGGACAATTCCAGTAGTACAGTACGGATGGGCTTATGGAACAGCTCTCTGACTTTGATTTTCCAGATTCTTCTCATGGGTTTCGTCCTGTCTATCGTTTTGTGGATATTAGAACGTGCTAGTTTTTCCTACTACATACGTTAAGGCAGCGTGTCCATAAGCAAAAGGATTACTGATGTAATTGCAAAACATCGGTATTTGAGCACATTTGAAAAAACGTTTTTTGTTCTCTAAAGCACGACGCAACTGTATGTATACAGTCGAACCTCTTTCTAAGGGGCTCCCTTATAACAGTGTTCTCTATATATAGCAGTGGCAGAAAATGCTTCCCTCAAAAACTTTCTCCAATTGTTAACATTGAAATTTCTGTTCTTCGTTAGAACGGGAAAATTTTTGACGATTTAAGGGGAACCGTTATGTAGAGAGCCGATTGCACCAAATTTTGCCAAAATTCGGGATCATTTAGTTTTCTCAGCAGGTTTACTACGAATTTTGAGACAATATGTAAATAATATCCTCATCTATCACGTGCGCTTCGATAGCCGAATTTCTCCGTCGAAAATAAATCATGTTCTGCAGGCATAAAATAGGAAATTTTCTTTTCTTGCATAGGAGTGGAACAAATTAAGCTCCGTCGGCAAAACGCCAACAAGGTGCCCTTCCAATAATTTATCATCAAGCCCAAGGCACCAATCTGCATCTTTTCCGGCCTTTCCATAACGTCAATGTATAACCAATGTACAGCATTACCATTTTGAGTCAAGTTCCAGCCTGCACTACTTGGTAGCATGTGAGAATGTTGGGACATGGCGCAAATATAAATTTTGACAGCGAGCATTCTTGCCAAATAATACCAGACTGTTTCTCCGAATAACCCCGTTGTATATCTTTTGTTTGAAGAAGTAATGCATATAAATATTTGAAGCTTACGGTCATCGTCGTCATATGGCAGGACATTTCGAGACAAGGCTTTTATTACTGGAGAAATTTGAAGGGAACTAGCCGAGTTACTGACAAACAAGATGTTATTGCGTAGGACTCTCGCTATAAGTACAATATATCGTCTATATACAATCCATTTAGTTGTTGGTGCTGACAAACTTGTGGAATTATCTGGAGGTTGCCCGACGTCGCCAGCAGTAATGTTACATAGCATTCACGAACCATCATGAATTCTCTATTCGTGGTTTGCATGGTGCTTTTGTAGAAATCAAAGTTTGTCGAATTTCTTGTCATGTTTGAATTCTTGGGAATCAGGAGAAGAATGGTAAGAGATTCCAAATTCAGAGTCTGCGATTCGTGTAAATCCAGAATTTGAACGGTGCAATCTCCAATAGCACTCAAAAAGAGATGCAATTCTTTCGCAGGAAAACCACTTGGTAGTGTGATGTAAATTGCTGACGTTTGAAGCGAAACAAACACGAGTAATGCATGTATCTACAGTAACGGTAAAATCCATTTTGTCGGACTTTTTGTTACCCATGTCGACCATTTTTTCAATTTGGATGTCGACCATTTTTTCAAAAATTGTATTTTATTTCAAGGCCACATATTACGTCTTTGACCACATTAAAGCAGCGGATTTGTCTCAGACGTGCTTTTACAGTATGAAATATGTATTACAATATATTAGTGCCGAACCTATATTGATGTTAGCAAATACAATTAAAACAAATATTAATGTATACGCCGAGCAATTCAATTTATGCATTACATGCATGATAGCACAAACCAGCACTTCCAAAACCAGTTTTGGCAAGAAGTTTCAAAACCAGTAAAAAAATAAGTAGGTAGGAAAATACTTACCTCATGCCATCAATCTTACACATATGAAGTCTCATTTTGTTAAAAGCAAGCTAAATTTCAATAAAAATACGTCCATATACATGAGTACCAAATGCCTATCCGCATATAATGCAATACTATTAAGAAGTACAATTTCTCTAACATTGCACTTACTAAGATAATGGCGACTTGCGTTCTATCTGGGAGAATAAAATCCCAAATGCCAGATTTCCATATAATACCAATCATGCAATTAGTTGTAAGAATTGGGTGCATACACCAAGTTCGTAGTTAGGAGTTTTCAGCAATTTTTTTCCTTAATTAAAATACTTTATTATAACGCCATTAGTTATTTAGCCACTGCTAGCTTGATTTTACGATCCATTTGCCTGCCTAAACGACGTCCAACACATTTGAGTTCTCTTGCCGTTGCGCCTAAGACGACTTCCATGATACGGAAAATCTTGCAACGCAGTACAATTCTGTTTCCGAATGTCGCTACGAGGATTTCACCGAAAAAACAAAAGGAGGCGATCATCAGTATTGAGGACCATGTTATGACAACAAAAGAAACAGACGATCCCCAGAAGGTTAGAGCCTTGTCCATTCTCTGCACTTTGGCTCCCCGTTTTCTCCAAAGCATCCTCTGCCACAAAGCATATATCCCCGAACTTTGAACAGCCCGAAGGTGATTAGGAATCGTACGGTAAATCTTTTGGCTCCAATCCGTGACATATACTATTTGGGGTGAGGTCATAAAATCGTCCGGATAGTCTGTGTTGGCATACCAGCGTAAATGCGATTTGTCATATGTCCGGGAAATGTCTTGAAATTTTTCGAGGAATTTGTCCACCAGAGATATATCGGTAATGAAGACCGTTCTTTCCTGGGATAGATTGTCCAATACAGCCGTATTAGTATCATTTTCATGAAAATAGATCAAGTTTCCGTGGTTCCAATTTGCGGCCAGAAAATCCAATTCAGCTGCGGAGGAAATTTTATCATGGTTTATCTTAAATGCTAGCGCATTTAAGTATAATCTACATTGGTTTTGGTATAACGTGTGGTCCGAAAACTCGCAAAACCCTAAGCTGCAGGGTGATCCACCACCGTACCATGTATAATTTTCTAAACCTTGAATATGTAACACATTTGTCCACTGGCGCCAGTTTGTCCTAGCCCACGGGAAATCCTTATCAATATGGTCACAATGATCCAGCGAGCGTGAATATGCTTGGAAAAACGTAAAATTTTGTAAATCAAAAATCTGTTTAAAATTTGATGTTGTCGGAGCTTGAATTGGGACCGACTTGAGAGTACTTTTAAATCCAGTAATGAGCAGGACGGCTGGCAACATCCACACGGCAGAGATAACCCGATAAAACAGTGGGTAAACTTTCCCTCCCTTCCATGGAAAAGGTGTGGCGGGGCCGCTTTGTTCAAAAGTCAAACGCAGCAACCAAAACTGGGACGAAACAAAATTATGTGCAGATTCTAGTACTACATTTGAAATGGGACGATGAACAAAAATTTGCCTCGCTGTCAACACAATAGATGTGAGAAAAAGGGCGCATTGGATTATCACCCACATTTCCTGGTCGACCGGAAACACCAATATTGGATCCGAGGTGAAGACAGAGCTAGCCGTAATAAATTTAAATCTTTCCTCACGTCCTGCAATCAGTAGAGTACCACACTGTGTATTTAAAGGCTTTCATTAAACGAAGTTTTGGTTGGACCGCGGATTTAGTACATAATCAGATTGTTGAAATATTTTGAATATACCAGGAAACTTACCCATTACATGCGCTTCTACAGCTACATGTTTGGCTTCAGCATATTGATTGTGCAAAAACAAATATAGAACATGTTCCATTTCCATTTTGTGGAAGGAATGTGTCAAGTTGAGCTGCGCCAGGAAAAACGAAATCAAGGATCTCTTCTCCGAATTGCCCACCAATCCTAACACACCAGGAAATGCGGTGTCAGACCTTCGCGTTTCGTCAACGTATATCCAATGTACTGCATTGCCGTTTTGAGCCAATACCCGAAGTCCCTCCAGCATTAGCTCGTAGCACACTCCAATGTTAGGGCATTGTACAAATGCCATGTTTGACTGCGAGCATTCTTGACAAACCACAACTGCCTCCACCTCCGAAAAATTCCCTTGTTGCTTATCGTTTCCACGAAGAAGAATTGCATATATGTGAAGCTTATGCTTACGGCTGGTAACGTCCGTTTGTACCAAAGCGTTAATTACTGGATTTCGTGTGGAACTTTCCGAGCTGATGAAAACTAAGATGTTGTTGTTCGTTGTAATTGCAACGTGTATAATATTGAGGACGTCAAATCCATTTAGTACAAAAGCTGGGTAACGTATATCCGGGGCTTTAAATTCCTCAAGGCTAACAGACGTCGAGAGCAACAATGTTACAAAACATCGACGGAGTAGCCTGCATTTAATGCTCGAGGATTGCATAGGCTCAACGTAGGAGTAAAAATGTCTCCAATGGTCCCATCTATCCCTCTCATGCATGCCAATTTTCAACGGAATTAAAAAGGGGTTACGGACAGATTCCAAATTTATGCTCTGGGGTTCTTCTAAATAAAGGATTTGGACTACGCAATCCCCCATAGAACGTAGGAAAATGTTAATTTCGCCCACAGGAAAAGCATTTGGGCGCGGGAGATGTACTGCCAAAGATGGTAGGAGTACGAGCAGAATCAGAATCAGATGCATTCCTATATATCAGTGATGTTTACGAATTTACACTTAGGGTATTACCGCTTTCTCAAAAATGACTGCAATGGAGACTAGTATAGGTTGCCTTGGATCAAAAGATATTATAGGTTTTAGTTCGACGTGGCTTTGACGGTAGTAACGGCTGTGACACGATGAATAACACCAACTATGGCCGTGAGTGCAATATAATTTATGTTTACGAAGTAAAAAGTAAGCATCTTTATTTTTTTTCAAGCTTTATTTCAAAGTACAATCTGCGTTCTCAAGCATGTGTGCATATTTTAAACCTATGCATTTAGTTGTATATTAGTCGTCAAGCTTGTTTTTTGGCTCATATAAACTTTTTTTTAGAAGGTGGTGACATTTATTTTTTAATATGTATTCCGAAATTTGTTTGTAATTGTGCTTGTATTTATACACAATTTATTTAATACTAAGTAAGTATTTAGTTCTAAGTAAGTGTACATAGCTTAAGTACGGTGGCTCATCCACTTGGGACATCACTTTACATACTACAGTCGACTCTCTCTATAACAGTCCCCTGTATACCAGTACTCTCGTTATAACAGCAGCAAAAAATGCTCCCCTCA
>JAQGBT010002279.1:0-25084 GCA_034698585.1 Disparrhopalites patrizii
AAATTTTTAAGCGCTAAATTTAAATTTTTAAGCGCTAAATTTAAATTTTTAAGCGCTAAATTTAAATTTTTAAGCGCTAAATTTAAATTTTTAAGCGCCGAGGGCATGTTGACTATTTGGCTAATTACACGTCTAAAATGACAGAATAATTCCTATATACACTCATATTTTATATAGAATATTGTTTAATGTATTTACACGGGAGAGATGACACTCATTCAGGTCAAAATGCTGTATGACACACTAAAATCCCAACGTCTTTTCAACTCATGCTAATCCCTTCAAGGTCACTCCGTCAATTTAATCCGCTCAAATTTAAATCCGCTCGGTCTGAGAAAATCTGCTTTGCTCTTTGGCAATCTCACATAGCCCCGTAAAAGTGCTTTTTGCACTCCAAAATCTCTGCTGAAACTCCTTAAGTAACACCAATTAAGCTACAATATACATTCATAAAGCATGGAATTAATTTTACTACAGCAATTTCTGTCTATACAGAATAAGTTCCATCATTTCCACAGGTTTTTTTCCCATTTCAAATTTTTTTTCTAATTTATTTTCTAATGTTAAAGCTTATTTACACCAATTTGTTCCAAATTTTTTGCCCAACTACATTCTGAATGCATTTGCTCTTTGAAAAGATTCGAAATGTCATTTTATTAAATACTTTTTCCTCTAATAATATTTTGCTGTACCTTAATTGTCAATTTATTCAAACCGTTTAAATTTCATGCCTGCAACAATTGTTGGGCAACCATGAAGCCAATAGAAGAGTATATGGTAATTGTTAATATTTTTTTTTACATTTTTGTACAATATAATTGGTCTATTGTATATACATGTATGTATTTAAATTTTCCACCCAAATCTACTCCTCACAGTGTCTCGATGGTCAAAAGTACGTTCAATTTATACAAACTCAACTCAAACTCACTCACCTTTTAATCCTTTTACCGGCCAGTTTCAGATGGACGCCTTTAAATTAAAATCATCTCTTGGATTTCTGAACAGCAAGAACAAAATGTGGTAGAATTTAATGATAATTATCAACAAAAGAAAGAATGGCATGGTGGTCCTCCTGAACTAATTAGCTATGCAATGCACCTCACGTGGATTGGCTGTCCAAATAAATCACAGAGGAAAATGTCAGAAAAAAAGGAAATGCAAGTTTTGCATAAGAATTTCAACAATCCTTTCACCCCTTTAAAAATTCCAGATTGACTTCTTCATTTAGTTAAATGTCTTGCGCACAATTCAAATGCGTCAAGGGCAAGTCAATGAGTAGGCGGCCGCACTTTTGACAAACTACTAATTTATAATCTACGTATGTACAGGATGCCAAGAAAGGATATATCCCCCTTAAACAGTATGATACAGCTACATCACACAATTGCGAAGGCATGTTTCCTCTACATTTATAAACATTTATCTCCATCCGACCACAATTACGGAAGTTATGGCGGTTTTTAAAAAAAAGTTTAAAAAAAGTTTTTAGAGAGATCAGATATTTTGAAATTTTTTTTTGAAAAACAGCCATAACTTCCGTAATTTTGGTCGGATCTGGAAAAAATTATTTTACTGGATTCGCAACACAATTTTGTATCAGAAATATGCATTTTTAAAAATAAAATTAAAAAAACTCGATATTTCGAACATTTTAATTTTTTGAACTTGGTGCAGGAAAATCGTCATAACTTAGTGATTTCTTGTTTCATTTAAATGTAGATTTTTGCCCAGATCCGCAATGAAATTCTGTTCAGGATTCACGCTTTCCCTGCTTTGTGTGGGTGGAGGAACGGAACATTTTTATTTTTGAAGGCGGAAACAAATCTATAGCTGGCCAAAAATTGAATTTTTTTGAACTTTTTTTTGAAAAACAGCCATAACTTCCGTAATTGTAGTCGGATCGGGACAAATTTATTTGTCTAGATCCGCAATACAATTCTATGTAGGAAACATGCCTTTGAAATTGTGTGACATAGCTGGATCATACTGTTTAAGGGGGTATATCCTTTCTTGGCACCCTCTACATATATACAGATTTCGTAAGTGTGGAAATATGTGCCTTCCAAGCTTATACGCGGAATTCTATGTACATTATTGTGTATCTGATTATGTAATACCCAAGCATATTTAGCCAGGAACAGGAAAATTGCTTCCAGATGAAAGTGAGTCAGTTCACTGCCTTGGGTGAAGCTCCCCAAAAGTTTCCATTGGTTAAAACGGGGATATCAGCTTGATTAAAAAGGACATTCGGCAACTTTTAAAGCTCCAGGGAAGCCCCAGAACATCCAGACATTCATCTTTGACTTTTGAAAGGGAACTTCCTTCCACGTGCCCAACCCCCAACACTTCCCACTTGTCACAAGGACAATCTCCACGCATTCGTCTTCCTCAACAACTCACTGGAAATCCGACCTCACGCCCCGTCAAAAGGATATCTAATTTTTTCTCATATAAAAATCCACTACAAATTCCCTCAAAAATATGTAGAAAGACACTATTGAACGAATCTTCGTAAAGAAATCATACAAATAAATAACATCCAAATAAATTCAATTGTGCGCTTCCTTGTGCAGTGGACGCATTGCATTTGTGCATTACAACCAAGGGATGACATCGGAATCGGTATTCGAATTCAAATCGGAATTATAACTACATTTTTCAGTATTTTAATCGGAATCAGTATCCATATTTTCGCCAGAAAAATATTTTAATTGGGATTCATAATTACAAATACATTCGAAATTTTAATTCCTACTCAAAATTTGACATTTTGATTCCGATACTTTATTGGTATTCGAAAATTCTTTCATTATTTTGGTAATTCCCGCCTTCGGGCAAGTTTTTTTTGGCGAAATCAAGGTATTCTAACGATGATGTTTTAAATTGGCAGTAATATAACAGCTTCGTCCTTAAAAGCATCGATTTTTGCAAAATCAGATTTGCGGAATCCATTTATAATGTCGTGTATTGATTTTGAGTTTATTTTAAGCTACAAATTATGCCAGATTGCATTAAAAATAAATTCTTAGAAATATTCAAAAAGTATTTGAATATACATATTCATATGTCTGAATATTTAAACAAAATTGTACTGGAATTACAATTTATATTTTAGATATCCGAAATTTAAATTTGCATTCATAATTACTAATAATTAGGAAAAACACTTATTTTAATTCGAATTTTAATTCATATTTTTTCGGATGTCTTTCCTTGATTACAACCTTGTTCCAACGTCCGAGAAAAGAGATAAGAATTGCAATAGTCAACCTAATTGTTGCAGGATTTCTCACGAAAAAATAATATCTTTATTACGGAACAACTTTATAATGAACAAAATTTATTATGAACAAAATCCGGCTGAGTCCATTACAATTTGAGGAAGGTAAATAAATGGGTCAAAATATGTGCGTATTTGGCATCCTTTCGTCCACAATCTTGGCCATTAAATCACACAGAGTGGGTGGGACTAACATCTAACTGGGATTTCATCAAGTCCCTCAGCGCCCTTTATTACAGCCCTTTATTATAAATCTCCTACAACAGCCCAAACGCATGAGAAACTGATGCAATTGCATAACAAACATTTTGCAAGAATAGAAAAAAACCTGAGGGGCACTCCAAAAAAAAAAGGAATCAAGTAAGCAAAAAGGGCTGCATTATTATTAGGCTCATTACTCACGCAGCAACTCACATACAAAGAGAGACTGCTGACAAATGAGACTTGCTTAAGCAAAGAGGGGAAAGCTGTTTTTATTATTATTAACTGCTTGCTTTTGCAAATTCAATTTGTTTTCGGGAGGGAAACAAACTGGCACTGAGAGGCAACACATTCTTGTGAGCAGGGAAAGTTACAGGGCGAAAATAGAAAGGCTAGGGAAAAATAGAAAGCACAAAGGAAATGGGACGACATAGATCAAAAGAGGAAACTCAAGAGAGGACAAAGGACAGCAGAAAGGAGAAAGTTTATTGGAAAAGGGAAATTGCTGAGGAAAAAGAAGGCCCAAAATAAAAGAGAAAGTTAGTGGAAAAGCGAAATTCTGAGGAAAAAAGAAAGCACAGAAGAAAGGAGAAAGTTTATTGGAAAAGGGAATTTGCTGAATAAAAAAGAAAGTACAAAATAAAAGAGAAAGTCAGTGAAAACGAGAAATTCTAAGGAAAAAAGAAAGCACAGAAGAGAATAGAATGCCACTGGAAAAGATAAATTGCTGAAGAAAAAAGAAAGCACAAAAAAAGAGAAAGTTAGTGGAAAAGCAAAATTCTGAGGAAAAAAGCACAAACTAAAAGAGAAAGTCAGTGTAAAAGGAAAATTGCTGAAGAAAAATGAAGGCAAAAAATAAAAGAGAAAACATAATGAAAAGGGGAAATTGCTGAAGAAAAATGAAGGCAAAAATAAAAGAGAAAACATAATGAAAAGGGGAAATTGCTGAAGAAAAATGAAGACAAAAAATAAAAGAGAAAGCATAATGAAAAGGGGAAATTGCTAAGGAAAAAAAGCAGGGAGAAAAATAGAAAGTGACCCAAAATAAAAGGAGAAAGTGAGCACAAAAATAAAAAAAAAGAAATGAACAGGAGAAAGCACCTACTTTTGTGCGTGTCACAATTCTATTACGTCGTCCCATTTACTTAGCATTACACATCCGCATCCTGTCATTCATCCAAAAAGCGACCGTAGAGCTGGGAGATTCCGGCAAGAAAAATAAATGGGAGCGGAGCCTTGTAATAATGACCCTAATATTCATTCCTCCCCCTTGACTAAGACTATTATAGGGACTAATCTTATAGGAAGGTTCTCCCCTGGAGGAAGCTGAAGGATGTCAAACTCCCGAGGAGAATAAAAGATACAAAATGGAGGAGGAAATAATAAGAAAAGTCCTTGACTTGTTCCCTCTCCCCAAACTTTCTCCAAAAAGCCTCCGTCCCTCTTTCCCCTTGTGATTTATGCTCCGCCATTACTTTGGCCAAACCACGGTTGATTCTCTTCCATAAACAGACTGTGGTTTGAGCATCATCCATAAATCTTTTAAAATACACAAGCAAAGGGAGAAATAGAGAGAGGAGAGCGCCTTGTGTGTCCCAAACCGCATCTCCAAAATCCACATAGTGAAAGTTGCTCCATTTCACTATTTTCACCATGTACAATATGTACATTGACTGAGAAGGAGCGAGATCTATCTGAGTAAAGAAAGAGTAAACCTTGACGTCCTTCAACAATACACTGCCACACATTTGTCTTTCACTTTTCCGAGAAGGACCCCTTTTTTTGGTGAAGCCTTTTCCCCTCTCCAAAAACTTTCTCTAAGAGCTTTCTCCCGCTAATGGTGGAAATGCCATGCACATTGTTACCAGACACAATAATCCACCGTATCATACAATGCTTTAACCAACGTCTTACAGGCCTACAGGATTTCCTTTTGAAAACATTATTATGTACAAACATGCTGAAAACATTATTATGTACGAACATGCGAAAATAATGTAATAATATGCATGTAAATAGAAGTGGAATGAACACGTTTTGAAGCAGTCATTTCCATGTTATTTGAGGCAGCACCCATTCACATTTATTTTATTCCAGCACTTGATTCGTCCCAGACGCCCGATAAGAACTCACTTCCGGTCGTATGTCAAAATTTTCACGGCTTCCGTCACACATAAAAATGGGGGGTTTATTTTGGTATGATTTTGGACATTTTTTTGTGTGTTTTAGAACCTTTTTGGTATGCTTCAGGACCTTTTTTGTAGATATGTTTGAGGGCCATTTTTATTTGTTATTGTTTGCTATTACACTTGTATGCTTTCCGATGCAAGGTGGGTGCTTTGTTTGCATGTTAAAGTGTTCTTTAAGAGGAATTCCACCACCTGCCGACCTCCCTCTGTGACGGGGCTTGACCCCCACCGAGATCAGGGAAATAAATGAGCTTCTCAAATGACGCAGTAATCCCAATAATGGCAATAACCACAATAACGACAAGAACTTATACCCTTTCCTATAATTATCCCTGGACCCCCAGGCTTCTCTTACGCATTTCCTCACGGGATCCTCGATGATTCTGAATGGGATTTGAACCAGGCCGAACAATGTCCTTTATTCCTCAAAGGGAAAAATAAAAATATGAAGGACAAAATCAAAATATTTAGGAAAAAAACAAAAATATTACACAATAATAATCTTGTGATAAAACAAAATGGCAACAGCGCAGGTGATTAGTGATTATTGTGATTAAATTCATTTGAAAGTCATTAGTATTCCAGAAATGTCCACAAATGTATCTCTATAGTAGACTTTTCCCTGAATTCATTTTGAATTTTTCGAGACAAAAAGATGCGGGAATTGTCGGGCGAAAATGTGAATTTCGAACGAGGAAAAGTATAAAGGGAAAGTGTCACAAAAAGAGGAAGAATGTTGGAGTGAAGCGGGAAAGTTTGACCCCAATAAATCATTGGGATGATCCAGTACATAGGAGAAAGTCGAAGGAGAAAGTAAAAGGAGAAAGTCAAAGTAGAAAGTCAAAGGAGAAAGTCAAAGGAGAGTCAAAGGAGAAAGTTAAAGGAGAAAAGAAAAGTCTGGTTAATGGCTCAACACGTCCACCATTGTTGTTTCCAAAATTTGTTTATGAGAATGTATATATTATTACACATAATATGTATAGATACAGAGCCCTGGACAGAATTTGTGAGTGAGTGAGCCGAGAAGATGGCGGCCATGATCCTTTACGACGTACTTTGACCAAGGTACTCTCACTTGAGACACGTGCATATGGTTGTACACACAACATTTATACAAATGTAATATTTATTATACACGACAGCTTTCCCTTCCTATCCGTATGTATTTATATGGGAATATACATAATTATGTATATACAAGCAGAGAGGAATACATCGCAGAGGGCTTTTTTAACGCTATCATGAGAATGTACCCAGTTGGCACGCCATGAAAAATGGCTTAACAACACTCCCGAGTGTCCCTTTTATCCACTTTCTCTCCTTCCTTTTTGGCCGGAGAAAGCCTTTTTCCCTCTTCCCTTTTTCTCTCATCTTCTCCTCCTTGGCCAAGACACAACAAAGATATTATGAAATTTTGATTACCTCCTTTCTTCCCCGCCCTCTCATCTAATACATAATAAACAGGGGGAACAAGGGCGGCTCTTTCCCTTTTAGAAACGTTTTTTCTCCACACTCCATAATGGAATATGAGCCGACAGATAACCTTCGTCGTTCAACCGTGGGCTTTCGCCATAATAAATGGTATTTAATACAGTGAGGAGATCTCTAAGATTGACGCTTTATTATCCGAAGAATTCTTTTTAACGATGTGCCAAGAGAAAGTATCGATGCGGGGGAAAGCACAGTCGAGTGGAGAAAGCCGAGGAAAATGAAATCTGACGGAAGAAATCGCTCAAGTGTAAAATGGAGAATTTAGAGGAATTTTTCTCGTTTGATTGAAAACAACTTTCTCTTTTTTTATTGAAAGGAACTTTCTCTTTTTTCATTGAAACGAACTTTCTCTTTTTTGTCTCTGGACCAAGGAAAAGTGCAATCTTCCTTCCCTTTTTTTCTTGATAACAATTTCCACAATTTCTGCCTATCACTTTCTCCCACTTCTTTGCAGAGCATTTCAACCCATTATGGTCATTTCCATGGAGAGAGAAAATAATTAAATTTCTTTTCTCTCCTTTCACCAGAGCTGGGAAAAAAATTCGGATTTTTTAATTTCTAAACCTTCCCAAAAAATCCATTCACCAATTTTTTTCATCTCAATTTATACACGTATATATACACATATTTTCTTAGTAAATTATATGTATTTATGTACAATACACACCAGTGTAGCTTGGGAGTGCCCAAATAGGAATTTACACGCACTGGCCAACCTCGGTATCTGAAGCTGATAAGAATCTTTGGTGGTAGAATATCCTTTTGGAATAATTTTTATGTCTCTACCCAGGAATGTCTATATCAACCCACGTGAATTACCTGTTCAAAAAAAATTCATATTTCCCCTCCCATTTGACGTAAACCGGGGAAAAAATAGGACTACTTTGTAAGAGTACATTTTATGTAGTACAGCGCTCTTTAAGTGCTCAAGCACTGCAGGATTTGTGTTTACATTGACGATGGGGATGGGAAAGTAAACTAAATATTGCAAGGGAGAGAGACGGAGAGCGAGTGAGAAAGAGAGGAAGAGAGAACTAGAATGCGAGATAAATTGAAAGAGACTCATCTTTGAAGTGAGCCAGAGTAAAGCCGTGTCCTCTGTTTTATTAATAAAAATGATATTTCCCCATGTGGATAAAGGTACGGAGTGGAAGCTGGAGGAGGCGGCGACAGAGAGACGGCGAGGGAGCGAGAGAGAGGAAAATTCAAAAGAGAGGAGAGAGACGCACGTTTGTGATATTTAGGTCCAAAAAACTAATGCTTTTCCACTTTGCTTGCCCACACATGTTCCAATTGAAAAATTCATACAAAGCCTCTGCTGACCTAAAAAATTCCCGTCCTTTCTCCGACCCTTTTGCTCTTTTTTTCTGTCTATCCAATCACTCTCGAGCATTTGTCTTTCCCTCACTTTATCATTCTAGCTTTCACTTTCAAGGCCGTTTTCACTTTTCTCTTCAGATTTTTTTCTTTTCATCATTTTCTTTATCCTTCTCTCTTTACTCTCTCTCCAACTTTCTCTTTGCTTTCTCCCCACTTTCTCTTTGCTTTCTCTCCAACTTTCTTTTTGATTTTTCTCTCCAACTTTCTTTTTGATTTTTCTCTCCAACTTTCTTTTTGCTTTCTCTCTCCAGCGTTCTAATTTCCAACTAGCTCTGTGCACTTTCTCTCTCCAGCTTTCTCTTGGCTTTCTCTCTCTAACTTTCTCTCTGCGCTCTCTCTCCAACTTTCTCTTAGCACTTTCTCCTGGTCTAAATGTTCCCCCACAATTGTCAGTTTTTCTCAATTGTAGTGCATTTTCTCTCTCTTGCTCAACGCCCCTCCGTCCCATGTCCTAAAGGCTTCTGTGTAAATGCTAACAATAGTAATAATAACGCATTAGCCACTACAGGCTACGGAGATCATGTGTGATACAGCCCCCTCCTTGTGTCACTCAATACGAAGAATACATAAATATCATTGGTTCGGTTTTTTTTTCAATTTCCCCCCATTTTGGTAGTCCTTCTTTTGCAAACATGAACGAAAAGATTGAGAAGGGAGATTCTCCAGAGAGAGAAAAAAAGGGTCTATCAGATAAAAACTTTCTATGAGGGGGGAAACCTAGGGAAAGATCGGAGAGAAGTAGCCCAAGTTGTTTAGGGGAAGGACGTCTTGCCAAAAATGAAATTTCCGAGAGCGGATGGGTCATCCGAGCTAAAGTAATCCTTCCAGAGGCCCGCGTAGTAGTCCAGGTCCACTATCGCCTTTCCATTCTATCAATTTGAGAGGGGAGAAAAAAAGGAGGAACAAATAGATAATCCCATGTAACTGTTCCTTTTATTCTTTCAGTGTCCAGGAAAAAAAGGAAGACACAAGGAGAAAACGGAGGAAGATTATGAAATGGTTGTAGACGAGATGTTGCAGGGAGAACTTTCTCCGGACTTATCCCATGCATTTTTCAATACCTTTCTCCTCCCCTTGTCCCGGAGAAAGTTTGGGAAACAATGTTCTCCCATGTAAAAAAGAGGGAAACCATAGATAAAAAAATCCATTATTTGCAGAGAAAAACAAGTTTTTATTCTTTCCCCAGGAAGAAGGGTTGGGTAGGGAAAATTCAAGGAAAAACTGGGCCTGACAAGGGCAATGGTGAGGGTACAACAAGTAGAAGAAGGAGTGGATTTCCCCCGTAGAAAAGGCCCGACTTTTCCTTTCGAGGTCCCTTAGCCTCTATTACAACAAATAGAACATGACATCCTCCCACCAGGGACCTTCCCAAATAAAATTGCTCCCGAAACAGACAGAAAAGAAAGGGGAAAAAATCAACAATTTCCTCCAACTTTTGTACGTCCTTTGTTTTTTTGGGGGGAGGAGGGAAAAGGTGGAGGAGGAAAAAGTTTCTGGGGAGGGAGACAAGAGAGTTTCATGAGGAGACAGGGAAGAAATTAGACAAGAGAGAAATATGACACGAGGGACAATACACATATGTACGTATATACATACATATTTGGGAAATACATACACATTTTAAGGTCCTTCAGAGGGAATAAAGAGGGAATGACAAGACTTTTACCTTTGAGAGCATTTCAAACGCCTTCCGACTCTCCGTCGCATCACTTCCGAAGCTTGTGCAGACGGACGTGAACTCGTCCACGTCAATGCAGCCGTCACCTGTTCACGGGCAAATTGGGCATATTATTAGCTAGATGACATCAAATTATGTTATACAATGACTAGCATAATGAATATTTATTGTCAACACATTTTTGGACCAACACTGGCTAAATGACGGAAAAATGACGCTAAAATAGGAGGCTCATAAATCATAATTCAAAATCATAAAATTCTAAATGCTTATCCAGCTCGAAGGACCAAACGGAATCCTGCATAAGATCCTTTAAAAACGTCCTTTAAAAGTCCTTTAAAGGACTGAAATTAGATTTACAAAGAGAGGAGATTTCATTCAGTACAAAGAAGGAGAATTTACAGTCGACTATCTCTTTAACGGTGTAGCAAAAAGAACCTACACTTAACCGTTATAGAGAATAACCGGTATAAGAAATATTACAAAATCGTTATAGAGAAAAATAATTAATGGCGGGGGATTCAAAATTAAAGAAAAACCGGTATGGGGAGAGAAATATGCGATAGGCGTGGCCTAAAGCCGTTATAGAGAAGAATGCTAAACGGCGGGGGATTCAAAATTAAAGAAAAACCGGTAGAGAGAGAGAATTATGCGAAAGCCGTGGCCTAAGACCTTTATAGAGAAGAAGACTAAACGGCGGGGGATTCAAAATTAAAGAAAACCCGTTATAGAGAGAGAAGTATGCGAAGGCGTAGACTAAAACCATTATGTATAGGGAGAGAGGCTGAATGGTGTGGGATTCAAAACTTCCCCGTGCTAGAGACAAAACTGTAATAGAGAAAACCGTTATAGAGAGTGAATTTATCCTAGCAAGTCTCTCGGGCGGGTTTGTGAACACCGATATAGTGCGAAAACCGTTATATGGAGGCCCGTTGTACAGACAGTCGAATGCATTCCGATTTTATTTAATTAATTTACAGTCGACTCTCTATAACGGGCCTCCCTATAACGGTTTTCGCACCATAGCGATGTTCACAAACCCGCCCGAGAGATTTACCACGATAAATTCACTCTCTATAACAGTTTTCTCGATTACAGTTTTTTCTCTATAACAGGGAAGCTTTGAATCCACCTCCATTTCAACCTCTCTTGCTATTACGGTTTTAGGCCACACCTTCGCATACTTCTCTCACTATAACGGTAGCCTTTTCTCTTTGAAGGTTTTAGTCCACGCCTTCTCATATTTCTCTCCTCCTACCAGTTTTGCTTTGATTTTGAATCCCCGGTCTTTAAATGTTTTTCTCTATAACGATTTTATATTATTCCTCCAACCGGTTATTCTCTTTAAGGGCTATATGTAGGTGCTTTTCGCTAAACCGTTATTTAGAGAGTCCACTGTATTTCTGATTGACACTGGCTAAATGACAAAGAAAATAGGAGGCTGACAAATCATAATTCTAATTGCAAGTGCTTATCCGGCTCGAAGGACCAAACTGAATCACGAAATCTCCTTTAACTTGCTCAAGGAGCTGAAATTAGATTTACAAAACAAAGAGCTTTCATTCCGTACGAAGGAGCAGAATTAAACGCGGCATTCAGCAAATGTTATTCCGATGGAATAATCCGGATTAAAAATATGGAAACGTTAGAGTTTATACTTGACCAAAAATAATTATAAAAATAATTGATTGACCAAAAATAAGTGACATTTGCCCTCCCAAAATAAACAGGTTTTTGATATTTATTTTACGTATTTATTTGCACTTGAGGCTTTTGCAAATTCGACGGGATACTGCGGCTTTTTTTGCAAAGGACTTTCATATCCGGCTCGAAGGACCAAACACCATAAACTCTTCATGCCGATGTTTACGCCCACATTTGTATGCACTTAATTAATTTTATTCCCTCACTACACATACGTATGCTTCCCCTTACGGAGAACAATTTGAAGAGCATCCGGGTAGTGATAATTATTGAATTTCCTCTCCACAGAGGCTCCTGCAACGGAAGGAGAATTTCATGCAGGAAAATATGTGGAACAAATGAAGAAACAATATGTGGAAATGATGGTGGACTGCGAAGATTGCACCAGAATTTAATAATTTCCCATTTCAACCCCCGGAAGAACGTTGTGGTTTGAGAGTCTTTTGATACATTAATGATTAGTGAAAAAAAGTAATTCAAGGATTTCACAATTGCGAAATAAATACCAAAAAGAGAGAATAATTATACAAAGAACTGTAGAGAGGATGAAATGGGGTCTTTTGGGAGAATTACAAGGGAGCAGTAGACTTCCCAGCAACTTGTGGTTGAGGCCAAAAACTTTGCATTATTCCCTCTTTTGCCAATTTAGAGGGGAAGAGCGTGAAAAAAGATTTATGGCATATAAAGAGTTTTTGTTGAAAAACAGTCCCCAGTAGTCTTTTTGTGGCAAATGGCCTAATTTTATATTTTGTCTCTCTCTGTTTCTCTCTCTCCCTTTTTACTCTGGGAATAGTAACAATGAATAAAATAGAGGAATTCCCCCCAAAACGTAGGGCTTCTTCCTCTCTCCGTAATTACCACATTTAGGTATACATACGCCGGCCTAATAACTATTTTAAAGTCACCCGCCATGAAAAACGCTACTCTTCGGGGCTTTTTCCTTCTCGGCCACGCAATGAATGTACATGGACGGAAATCTTTAAAAGCTTTCACGCTTTTGCATATTTTATTACGTTTTTTCTTCACTTTTTCCCTTTCACTTTCTCTCTCTCTCTTTCTCTCTTTTGTCAGTTTGCGATCTCTCGTTTCATTTGCTGTCTTCATTTTTCTCTCTCTCTCTTGCTTTCTCTATTTTTTCTCTCTCTTTCACTTTCTCTCTTTTTCACTTTCTGTTTTTCACTTTCTTCCTTTCACTTTCTCTCTTTTTTGCTTTCTCTCTTTCGTCTTCTGTCTAACTTTCTCTCTCTTTCACTTTCTGACTTTCACTTTCTGTTTCTTTCACTTTCTCCCTTTCACTTTCTCTTGTTCACTTTCTCTACTTTTCACTTTCTCTCGTTTTCGCTTTCTCCCTTTCACTTTCTCTCTTTCACTTTCTCTACTTCTCACTTTCTCTCGTTTTCGCTTTTTCCCTTTCACTGTCTCTTTCACTTTCTCTCGCACTTTCTCTCCTTTACTTTCTCGCTTTCACTTTTTTGTTTCACTTTATCTCTCTTTTACTCTCTCTTATACTTTCTTTCACGTTCTCTCTCTTTTACTTTCTTTCACTTTCTCTCTTTCACTCTTTCTTTCCGTTTTCCTCTTGCACACAAGAGAGTCCCTTTGCCTCCCCCGGAAAAAGCGGGGAAAGTTGTTTTTCGGGACCAATCATACAAATTGTGGAGAAGCATTGCATGAGCCATCTCGGAGTCATTCCTTGCGAAAGACATTCCCCTTGTTTGTATTAACAGCAAACATAGGACTGTTCAGTGATGATTACTATTATTTCGACAACTCCCACACTTGTTTTCTCACAATTTCCCGCTCCTAAATCGTAAAAAATAACTTGCTCCTAGGAACAATAACAATAGTGCTTGGAATGCCACAGGAAAAAACAGGGTTTACTGGTTTTGTGGTAGTGTTTTTGCTCGTTTTTTTGGTGGGTAAATATGGATATGGGGGTAGAATTACCCGGGGTTTTGCATGGGAATATGCGTACATGTGTTTTTTCGTTATAGATTTTGGGGGAGAAAGGACGTGCATAGGACCAAGTGTGGCATGAGTAATAGGCTGGCTGGAAATGATCGAACATGGTGTCCTACGAGGCATTACTCAGAATGTAGGTACCCAAGTAAACAGGGCAGAGAGAAAGTGAGGGAAGAGAGAGTCCGACCAAGTTCAAAGGAGATGGATTCAGATGGGATTGTGATAACAATAGGAGTAATAATAATTCCAGTTACAGAAAGCACTTGAAAGGAGCGGGGCCAAATGGAGTTTTTTGGGGTGGGAGAAAGCAGTAAATGTAAAGAAAACACGAAGCAGTCTGTGAAAGGAATTGGGAGCCACTGCATGCTCTACAAATATCAACTAATCTCCACCAACTGTGAATGAGCTTTAGTCCTTCTCCCAATTTCTCTCCTTTTATTTTCTCCCAGGAAAAATTCATTCTCTCCCTATTTGCCGCGTTTTTAATTTTTTAATCGTTTTTTCTTTCTCTTTTTATTCGTCCAAGTTTCGTCTTTTGTTCATTTTCTCTGTCTTAGTACATTTGTACTTCCAACTCGGATTTAATTCTTCCGGTTTCTCTCTTTCACGTTCTTTTTCCGGCTACTTTCCTCACATTTGTTTCTTTTGTCTATGTAATTTCTAGCTTGTACTGTTTCGGTTGCTTTATAAACTGATTATATCTCTTATTCTGAGCTGCTTGCAATATTGTCTACAAACATCCGGTTTTGTTTTTAGTGTTCTCCTTATTTTTGTAAGTTTAATTTTTTAATTACTTTTTGTTGTCTTCGTTTATTGGCTTTCCCAATAAACTTTTATTCTACGTTCTTATCTTTTTCTGCTTTTCAGGTTTTCTCTCTACTTTTCTTTTTTTTATTTCGCGGATTTTCTCCAGCTTTCTCCAGCTTTCTCTATTGCTTTCTCTAACTATCTCTACTGCGTTCACCGTCTTTCTCTATTGCTTTCTCCGTATTTGTCCCTTGCTTTCTCCAGATTTCTCCGCAGAATTCTCTATTGCATTCTCCGTTTTTCTCTATTGTTTTCTCCAGCTTTTTGTATTGCTTTGTCAGTATTTCTGTATTGCCTACTCCATCTTTCTGTATAGCTTTCTCCGTCTTTTTCTAGCCTTCTCTTCAGATTTCTCTATTGCTTCCTGCGTCTTTCTCTCTTGCTTTGACTAGCTTTCTCTATTGCTTTCTGCAGCTTTCTCTGTTGTTTTTCCCGCCGTTTTCCATTGCTTTCTCTTCATGTTTCTCTATTGCTTTCTCCGCCTTTCTCTTTTGTTTTCTCCACTTTTTATTGCCATCTCTCTTGCTTTCTCCGGCAATCTCCGGCTTTCTATATTGCTTTCTCCGTCTCTCTGTATTTCTTCTTACAACTTTCTCTCTTACCTTCTCCCGCTTTTGTCCTTCTGGCGCTCTAACTTTCTCTTAAGTTTTCTCCAGCGTTTTCTCTGCTTTCTCCAGTATTGCTTCTGTATTCTTCAATTTTTCTATAGAATTTTATTTTACTTTCCCTGTTTCTCACTTTCACCGCTTCTCTCTTGTTCCTTGGTTGCTGCCTTGGTTGCTATTATTGTTTTGTCATCTCTTTCCGGCACCTTCAACATTCTTTGTGAACCATTTACTTTGTAGCCAGACTCTAACGTTCTCCATGGATTGTGATCTTTCGGGATCTCCTTGGGCCTAGCCAGTGTCTGGAAATGAGTCTTGCTCACTTCATAAATGCTTCGGAGTAACCCAAAGGACCCCAGCTATTTGTTTAATCTCCCTAGAAATGTCTATCCCCTCCTCCTGCTCCCGACAGATCCCAGGGAAGTTGGAGAGAGAATATAATTTAGAGCGCACATGTGCTCTAACTATCCTCATTGGTTCAATGGTGACTATACGGAATTAAGGCAAATTCAATCAACACCAAAAATTTGCAATTCCTTTGAAAATGTTCAAAAAGGACTTTTTTCCCGGAGTTGATTCTGTGGTTTTGAAACAAATGTTTTCCCGCCTCATGGCAGATCATGGATCAGACAATATGCGTCAAAACAAACCGTTTGTTATATAAGCCCCTTTTTTTTGGCATTGTAAACTAGCCGAAAGGAGAAAGTTGGAAAAGTTCGGGGAAAAATTGTTTTTTTGTGCTCAATATTTACTCGGAAGGAATCAATATTTCTCCGAATTTCTTGTCAAATCCTCCCTTTACAATAAGATTCTATTCACAGCGGATTGTGTAAGTACGTGTGAAGACGGCAAATAGAGGAGAAAAGAGAGGGAAATATTCTCATCTTTGTGGTGGCGTTGACAATGGCTGGATACGGATTCCAGCAGAAAAAGTGAGCAAACTACAGAAAATAGTACAAAGGAACGGACAAGAAAGAAAAAAAGGGAATATTACGAAAAGTTGTAGTAACTTGCTCAGAAAAAAAAACTCTTGTTTGACTTTGAATCTTCCCGCTCTTACAACACTTTGTGTGAAGGTACGTGAAGGGGAAGTTGAAACATCTCCTGGCAAGTAAGAGTCACATTTTGTGTGCTCAGGATAATCACTGCTCTTACATGTACCTCTTACATGTACCCTCGCAATGGACTACTTCATGAGCTCTTCTTTTGCCTGGGCAGGAAAACATCAACAAGAACATGTGGATTTACTTGGATACTTTCTCCAAAAGTCCTTACTTTCTCCAAAATACGCAACCATCTCATATTTGCTTTTATCTCACACCAAGGACATCCTTTGCCCACCACATCTCAGACTTGGTTCAGGGGAAGAAAGACAAGTACGAGTGACAGAGCGATGGAATGTCCTGGGGAAAGGGAGGGAAATGGGAGAAGAAATAAGTTTGTACACACACGGCAGGGCGTGAGCAGGAAGGACAAGAGAGAGGGAGAGAGAGAGCAGGGACAAAGTGGAACTGCAGCCAGAGAAATTGATTCAAAATACACAAAAGAAAACTGGGGCGATGGGGATAAAAATTGGGCTAGTGGGGCAGTAAGGTAAGGGCAGGAAGAATAAAAAGAAGAGGAAAGAAAGAAAAAGAAAAAGAAAACGAAAACAGAAGAAGAATAAAAGTGAATAAAAACAAGAACAAAGGAGAACAAGAAAAGGAAGAAAAATAAATACAAGGGAGAAAGGAAGGAAGAAGAAAAAAGATAGAAAATCAAAAAAGGAAACAAACAGGAAAAATAAACAAAATCAATAAGACAAAACAAAAAGGAAAAAGAAACAAAATCAATAAAACAAAAGGGAAAAAGAAACAAAATCAAGAAAGAGGAAAAATAAAAGTCAGTAAAAATCAAAATATGTAAAAAGTAGAAAAACAAATGACAGAAAGAAAAATGAATAAAAAAGGACAACGAAAAATAAAGAAACAGAGTAAAGAAGAAGGATAGAGAAGAATAAACAAAAAAGATAAAGAAAAATAAAGAAAAAGGATAAACAAAAAAGATAAAGAAAAATAAAGAAAAAGGATAAACAAAAAGAAGAAAGACAAAGGATAGAGAAAAATAAACAAAAAGGATAAAGAAAAATAAAGAAAGAAAAACGGAAGGAAAAAGAAAAATAAAGAAAGAAAAACGGAAGGAAAAAGAAACATAAAGAAAAAGGATAAAGAAAAAGAAAGAAAAAGGATGAAGAGAAACGGAAGGAAAGGATAAAGAAATAGAAAGGATAAAGAAATAGGATAAAGAAAAATAAAGGGAAACGGAAGGAAAAAGAAACATAAAGAAATAGGATAAAGAAAAATAAAGGGAAACGGAAGGAAAAAGAAACATAAAGAAATAGGATAAAGAAAAATAAATAAAAAGAATAAAGAAAGAAAAAGAAATGGAAGAAGCATTATTAATAAGAAAGGAAAGAAAAAGTAAAAGAAGAAAAATGAATGAAGAAACAAATAAAAAGGAAGTAAAGAAAAATGAATAAAGAAACAAATAAAAAGAAAATAAAGAAAAATTAAAATAAGAAAAATGAATAAAGAAAAAGAAAAACATGAAGAAGAATGAATAAAAAGAAAACGGAAAAAGCAAAAAGCAAAAATAAAAAAAGAAATAAAATAAAATAACAACGGAAAAAGGCCAAAAGAGAAACGGCAAATTGAAATGCTTTAAAATGGGAAATTTCCCCATTATAGCAGTTGAAATGAGAAAAGAGGGCGGCGAAAGTAAAGTCGAAAAGAGAGATCAAGAAGGACGAGAACACAGGAGTCACAAGTAGTTGCATAAGAGTAACCGTATAAATAGTTAAACACCCAGAAATCGAAAAAGTCGTGTGGGCGGGAAAAATTCCAGCTAAAAAAGCACCTAAAGGCCAATATCACATTAAAAAGAGACGAGCAGATACCCGAGAAGAGGGGGAAAAGGAGTTGTAATGGGAGAACCTACGAAAAAATGATCCAAAAAATGCCCCGAAAAAAGTCTCACCAGATTGCAAAAAGAAAGACATGAAATGGAAGGAAATCCCATGCCAAGCCACAACTAGAGAGACACGAAGTACTCCAAAAGAGAATCTATCTACTCCCAGGGAGAAAGTGGAGGGATCCGCAACAAGGGAAGATGTGGGCCTGTGGGCAATAACGACTGCTGAGAGACTGAAAATGGGAGAAGTGATGGGGAAGCATTTTTTGAAGCAAAATGTGTATTACGACTCAACTGGCTACACGCTCTAATGGCCTAGATGATTATCCTCCCTGGCTTTCCCTTTGTCACAATTGCACAAATAAGTAACGGAGGAATCCACGTTTAACTCTGTCCATATTTTCTAGGCTCAATTCACAATGCGGCCATATACAAGGAGTGCCAATACAAAATATGACTACATATATTTCCTTCAAAACATGTTCAAAACAAAGTATGGCATCCGAATCGGTATTCGAATTCAAATCGGAATTATATTCATATTTTTAAGTATTTTAATCGGAATTATATTCATATTTTTCAGCATTTTAATCGGAACTATATTCATATTTTTCAGTATTTCAATCAAAATTAGCATCCATATTTTTGTCAATAAAAAATATTTGAATTGGAATTTATAATTACAAATACAAATGAAAATTCGTATTCAAAAGTTGACATTTTGATTCCCATAATTTTTTGGTATTCGAAAATTCTTTCATTATTTTGCTCATTCCCGCCTTCGAGTAAGTTTTTTTTTGTAAAATCAAAGTGTTACAACAATGAATTTTTAAATTGGCAGTAATATAACAATTTCGTCCTTACAAGCATCGATTTTTGCAAAATCAGATTTGCGGAATCCATTTATAATTTTGTGTATTGATTTTGCGTTTATTTTAAGCTACAACTTATGCCAGATTGCATTAAAAATAATTTTTTTAAAATATTCGAAAAGTATTTGAATATGTATTCATATGTCTGAATATTTCAACAAAATTGTACTGGAATTACAATTTATATTTTAGATATCCGAAATTTAAATTTGTATTCATAATTACTAATAATTAGGAAAAACACGTATTTTAATTCGAATTTTAATTCATATTTTTTCGGATGTCATTCCTTGGTTCAAAACATGTCGTATATTCAAAACACAATTTTTACAACATGACAACATATGTTTGGTACTTTCTCCAATGTTGTCGGATCTTTTTTTATTGGGGGCTGGTCATTTTTTGAATTTACGCGGGGAGAAGATACGACAAAACAAATCGCAATTAAACCATAAAAGCAAGAGGCTATGCGGAGTTTCGTCTTGCATTTCCAGAAATAATCCCATCCAATTCCTCATTAGCTACCTGAGCCATCCACAAGGTCATTAGTAATGATATCCGAGTAATTTCAGCGGTTAAGAATAGAAAGTCTCGCTCATAATTAGACCTTTAGACCCCTCCAGGAAAATGGCTGGAAGGCCCAATCGGGTGAAATCAAATTCCCGGGATTTTTTCCTGGAGAGAATAAAGGGGAGGGAGAGGTTTCCTCCCAAATACAAATATGTCTCACTATCACCCTCGTAAATGTACACGTGCCCGTCCCGGAGTTACTTTTAGACCTAGCACAGTGGTAAAAATCCAATAAAAAGAATCTGGAGGAAAGTAGCACTCAACGAGATGATTACGACTGGGCATAAAAAGAGTCCAGTGGAAATAATCGCTATGACATTTACAGATAAGAATGACCGGAGAGAGTGACATCAAGAGAAAAGGACGAACCTGAAGTGTCCTGTAAGTGGAACATGAAATGCATGTACGACTTTTGCCAGTCTTCCGAATTATTTCCTAGCCATAATTGACACCATTCTTCACGGCTGACCTGGAAGGGAGAAAAAAATACGGATTAAATACACATAGGAAATATTTATACGAAAACAAACACAAAATTCGTATACCAATATACAGTTTATATGCAATATACATAATAAAAACATGTAAAAACGTTTGTTGTAAAAAATACTTGAAGAATGTAATATAAAAATACTTGTAAACATTACATATACTATATTAAATGATACGTATATTAAATTCCATATATAAAATTTAGACACATCAAAAAGCATGGAAAGACAGCAATAAAATATTAATTCCTCCCAATGTCATGCCCAAATAAGTCGCACACCATTTAAATTCGGATTGGAAATGGCGCTATAAGCATCGTCTAGGAATGACCTGCACGGGCCATCTTAATAGCCCTTTTTTGAGATTCTCCTATCTTTATAGGCCATTATGGCCGATGTTGACACGGTCTTACTGGCGCATTTACTTCCTCATAACATTAACCCGGTACATGCAGAAGCTGTACACGCATCCCCGAATTAGAGCTCCGAACGAATACGAATAATATTCGAATTCGAACCGAATTCAAACCGAATCGAATCCAAATGTTCAGGATTCGGTTCAATTCGAATCGTATATGAGTACAAGTAAATACGGAAATTGGTTTCTAAAAAGAATCCAAGCCGAATACAAATCTAGAATGATTATTTGTATGTAAATCCGAATGGAATAGGGATAGGAATTCACAAAATACTTGATTCTATTGATCCGTATTGGTGTTCCATAAAATTGGCCAAAAAGGTGCAAAAGGCTCCTAGATCAATTTAAAACTTTAGCTTTACGTGTATTTAGTCACTATTGGGCCTTTTAAATGACGATATTTTGGATTAGTTTCGAACTGGATTTGAATTCAATTGGAACACAAATCCGAATAAAATATTTTTCGAATTTAAGAATCCAATACGAACCGAATTCAAATGACGATGTCCTTCATTTTTCAAATCCACCTCGGGAGCATTATTCCATTCGAAAAATCAATCCAAATCCAAATGGCAACACTAAAAAAGTCAAAATTTCAAATTCGAATCGAATCCAAACCAAATCTTGAAAATATTTGATTCGTTCGGATCTCTGCCCGAACTATTACATGACAAATGCATATGTGTACGATACAGGGTGCCAAAAGTATATGGTTTGCCCCTCCCGCATCAACTTTTACCCCGTTTCCATGGTAAACTCCTGTACGTGAGGTTGAAATGCGAGGAATTATAGGTAAATGTATTTTTCCACTCTGTACGTCTGTACACGATGGGCCGGACAATGTATCTTGTACATACTCACATAATTAGGCGTCTGCTGTTTGTACATATACAGATATAATATATACGTTTTTAGGGACTATAAGGGACCATATGTATACGCATAGATACGTACGGAGATGACGATGGGCCAGTGAAAGGACTACTATAGCCGAAATATGAACTTGAGTTAAGCTCTCCAATTGCTCTGTACAGCGTGCATGATCCGGGAAAAAAAGGAATCCTCCCCAAAGGCAGAGATTACTTTTACGACACGTAAGGACCATCGGATCCAAAGGGAGAGAAAGTGTTCCAGGTGCTCCCTAGAAGCTCCCCTACTATTCCTTGTAACGGCCATAATAACCCTTCACTTGAACTGAGCCTCCATGTTGTTGACGGATTTTTTTCTCTCCCTTTTTTTATGATTATTCCCCTCTCCATTTACTTATGAGAGGGAGCTAAAGTACTATTATCTCCAAGTGCAGAGATAGTTCTGCCTTTATGACGGAGATGATGAAGAGCGAAGGAGGAAGCCACAAATGTTTCAACTTTCCCCCAAACCTAAAACTTTCCCCGTGTACATTGAAAGGCCCATGCTACACCTAATGTGTGTTTCCATATAAGGTAGAAAAAACCTTCCTTGGGAAGATCCACTTGGACTTCCTTTATAGATATTCTGGCATTACAGCCTTTTCTGTAAGAAAGTTGTTCCACCGAGGAAAATCTTGGATATAGCCCTATTTTTTGAACTTTCCCGGGTTACGGGACCATAAGGAGCTTGTGTACATCTTTACATGTTTTCCCTTGTGAGGTAATTTTATTGCCGGAGACTCTTAGCGCTCTTCCTAAAAGAGCCTCCACACCTTTCTCGGGACTTCCTCTCTCCTAAAAGGCTCTTCTTGAAGGCTTTCAGGGCCGTAACACTTCCATTGTCACCAGCTGCCCGGGAACCACGGATTTTAGACGGGTAAAAAGTACCATAGGGGGATTTTTAAATATTAATATAGAGGATCCTAAAAGGGATTGGAGGACATAATAGTAATAATAATATGTATAATTAGAGCCCATAATAATGCAAGGAGCATCTCCCTCACTTGTTCATCTTTATTGGAATCCGCTCGAAGTCGTAGTCCTTCCCAAATCTCCAGGAAACTCTTGCTGGTCTCCTCGTACTTGGCCTCTCCGGCTTTCCATCCTCGCTTCTGGCTGATTTGCTGGGGAAAGAAATAAACAGTAATTCAATTACAAAGTATCTGTGTATAAGCAAATCTGAATATACTTTGTGTACGGATTAGGATACGTAATAACTTATGCTAAATGTGGTCCTAATTAGTAAACAAGGGGGCTCCTAATCATAAATTAAATTAGATCAAGTTCTCCTTTTGTTATAGTATGTAAAAGGAGTTTAATTTCGAATTGGGAAGGAACGTCCGGAGAATGAGAGAGTTTTAGGCATGAATCAAAAGTTGTTTGGGAAGGGAATTTCGGGACTTTGCCGTTACAATGTCATTAAGTCCCCCTTTTATTTAGCAATTTGCACTCACTGGGGCTCCTCCCATTTTTTGGAAATGCCTGTATGGATCAGTGTTGTCTCCAGACTTTTAATTTTGTGAATTCCGGTGGAATCTGGAGAAACTTTTGTTTTAAATCGCGTGTAACTTTGTCCCTTTTTGTCCCTTTTTGGGGGTTAAAAGGCCGTTATTTACAGTGTAGAGGTTGCTAACTAACGATTATACCCCTCTAGCACCATGATCTAGCAATGCTGCAAAATGGCAATAGGAGAAATCTAATGTAGAATTTTATTGTGCATGCAGAAAAAACTTTTGTTTTCAAATCTGACCGAAATTACAAAAGTTATGGCGGTTTTTCAAAAAATAGTTAAAAAAATTCAATTTTTGGCCAGCTAGATTTTTTTGTTTCTGCCTTCAAAAATAAAAATGTTCTGTTCCTCCAATCACAAAGCAGGAAAAGCATGCATCCTGAGCAAAATTTTATTTCGGATCAGGGGAAAAATCCACATTTAAATCACACTAGACCTCACCATGTTATGACGATTTTCCTGCACCAAGTTCAAAAAGTTAAGATTTTCGAAAAATCTGGTTTTTTTATTTTATTTTTAAAAATGCATGTTTCTGATACAAAATTGTATTGCAAATCCAGCAAAAATAAATGTTTTTCAGATGGGACCAAAATTACGGAAGATATGGCGGTTTTTCAAAAAAAAGTTTAAAAATCTCTGGTCTCTCTAAAAACTTAAATTTCTAAGCTTTTTTTTTGAAAAACAGGCATAACTTTTGTAATTTTGGTCGGATTTGAAAAGAAAAATTTGTTCTGCATGCAAAATAAAATTCCACATTAGATTTCTCCTATTGTCATTTTGCAGCATTGCTAGATCATGGTGCTAGTGGGGTATAATCGTTAGTTGGTACCCTGTACATGTACCTATCCGATCAAGGGCGGTTTGGGGAGGCGGAAGATGAGGCTTTTGCTCAGGGACAATAATATTTGCTCTGCCGCCATCCCGGCAAAAAGTGAGTGTAATTGGATTTAATGGAAGTTTCGTGTCATTTAAGTGTCCAGCGGGTGCTGGAAAACAGGAGAGAGATTCTTCCCAAAAACCTTGTCCGCATCACTGCTCATTGTTTGTCAACTTGGACGAAACTACCCGCACTTCCCCATCACTCAATGCTCTTCTCCAAAAGTTAATGACTTTTTTTTAGGGAAGGAGAAGATCAGAGTGAAAGACACGGCGGGGATGAAGGGAAGACGTGAAGAGAGAGACAGGCGAGATTGAGCAAATTAAATTCATCCACATAAAATATGAAGAGATAAGTAGAAATTAAAGTAGAACGAAAGCGAACGGGAAGACAGGCAGAGGTAAAGAAAAATTAAAGTAAAAAAGATAAAAAAAAAGGTAAAAGAGAAAGGAAAGATATACATAACGAGATAAGGATAAATTAATGGAGAAAGGAATTTTATTAATAGCATTATTTTATTAATAATGCTATTAATAAAATAATTTCTTTAGCAAGGAGATGTGAGTGAAATTTTATTAATTTTCTTTCAATGTAATCAAGAGATGCCGGTGAACTTTTATTAATACATTCCTTTTTTTCTAATAAATAGATATGGAGAAGTTGAGAGAAGGGAAATAAATAAGGAGATAAGCAGAGAAGGAAGTTGACAAAATATAAATAAGAAAGATACCGGGATGAAAATTTATGAGCGAAATTAAATACCAAGAGTCAAGGGCAAAATGAGAGAGCAGAGAGTAATGCAGAGAGTAAAAGGGAGGCAAAAATAAATGAAAGCAAATGACGAGAGGGGCTTGGACTAGAGAATAAAATATAGAGAAATCAAATATAGAGAGATTAACGAGTTCGGAAAGGAGAGACAAAGAGAGATATCAGGGAGAAAGAACTCCAGAGAGAAATTGGGAGAGTGAAAAGGAAGCGAAAATAAAGGAAAAAGAAATCCATAGAGAAAAAGGAAACGAAAATAAAGGAAAAAGAAATCCAGAGAGAAATTGGGAGAGAAAAAAATAAATGAAAATGAAGAAAAGAGAGATTCAGAGAGAAATTGGGAGAGAAAAAAGGAAACGAAAATAAAGGAAAAAGAAATCCAGAGAGAAATTGGGAGAGAAAAAAATAAATGAAAATGAAGAAA
>JAQGBT010002280.1:0-25084 GCA_034698585.1 Disparrhopalites patrizii
AATCGGCATGGATGTGTGTACGCTTATCCTATGGATAAGGTATCTGTAATTATGTTTATGTATAGCTAAGGTATGTTCGTATGTTTACACTCAGCCTTGAGTCCAAAAATAGCTAGTGGGCATTCACTTTTGCAGTTGTTGCTCAATCCGTGCCCATCGGGGATGTCACCTATCCTTTGAGCCCTTGAAAAGGGTCTCAATCTGGTGGAATTAAAGGAGCACACGGTCCTTTGTAGATAAAACAAAGTAAAGGGAACCTTTTTTCAAGGTTGAGAGCTCTGTGTAGGTGATACGGCTGTACTTTCCAGGTACGTATCGAATTCAGAGGAATAACGTCTAACTGTTGTTCTCACAAGGGAATTACATACGTCTCCACTCTAAATCATCATGTGTGACGGGATTTGACGGGGAAAAACACCACACGTGGCCCTTCACTCCCCCGCCAAGCCTGTCCTTCTTCTGATTCTTCTCTCAAAAACCACGACCATCTCTTCTCTTTCTTCATAGACGAGTCCTTCGGTTCCTGGACAAAATCTTTCTTGGTCTTTCTTCATACTTTCCTTCTATACTTTTCTTTGTCTGTCTTCTGTGGCTCGGTGCGGCGTCTCTTTGGGCCTTTTGTACTTTCCCTGTTGCTCCTCCCGTCCTTTCTCCAAGTCTCTACTCTCCCCCCGATTCGGCTTTGACTTTCCTGGAAAGAATGAAGGCGTGTGGGTGCATCTTTGTTTTGTTTCTACCTCTTCTGTCTTGAGTGGCTTGTGCAGGTTGTGACAGCTAAAAGGCAGTCAGCGTCTTCAACCAAACTTCCAAACCTACAGTTACGATCAATAGCAATTTAAAAGGAATCATTAGCAAGGAATAACTACTTAGCATTCAAACAAGATTACATTTCTTGTGCCAGCCCGTTTAATGATATGAGGATTTAGAAAATTGAAATTTTACGCCTTATTTACATGAGAGAACTGTTTTTATAAATATGAGAACTGTTTTGCTATACTGTTTTTATAGGCTACCTGCTCCATTTGATATAAAAAGGAAGAAACGTTCTGTTGCTGGAAATCTTCGTTTAAGTATCGCTTATGACTCACGGAGAAGATCAAAAGCACCAAATGACTTTTTCCTTACTAACAGAACTGACCGGGAGCGGTGCATATGAAATGTGAGTGAGTCAGTTTTGATATTAAGGAAAAAATATGTTGGTCAGTTTTACATTTAAGCTCCATCCTGGGTTGATCATAGGTTATTAGCGACTGTGGAGGAAATGCTTGTTGCGTTTTAGCTGCTCCAACCTGCGCACAGAAGAAGATACTTTAAAAAATACAAGACAAAGTGCCTCCGCACGGCTTGGTGTGAGTGTCGCCGCTTACACCGGATTAGACGTAAAAGTCCTTCCGTTCCT
Organism: Disparrhopalites patrizii; assembly: GCA_034698585.1. Taxonomy (NCBI): domain Eukaryota; kingdom Metazoa; phylum Arthropoda; class Collembola; order Symphypleona; family Sminthuridae; genus Disparrhopalites; species Disparrhopalites patrizii. The sequence goes on from JAQGBT010002280.1 coordinate 1,400, forward strand.
CCATGTCTGCTCCCAGTGCCATTTCTATACATTTTTTATGCCGTCTATTTCGCTACATGCTCCCGCTCCCATCAAGAAAAAATAGACGGGGAAAAATAGGAGAAAAGTAACTATGGAATTGCATGTCTCTAAAGAAAACTGTGGCTGTTTCCTAGAAAACATAATCTCGTTGAAAACCTTTTGAAAGCCAAATTTTTTTCCTATCCTCTTCTCTCTTTTTTTGTATCACCTCATCGCTATACTCGTGTTTCATAAAATCCTTTTGCTATACCATCTCCTTCCGCTGTCTCCAGTTTCATTTTGTTTCTCAAAATAAGTTGCGAGCACAATTTGTTTTTTGGGTTGAACATTTTTGGTAGATTTTTCTCCGTTTCCCATTTTTTCCATTTATTCAGTATATACAATTCCTGTACATTTTTCTGCAAGCATCACTATAGAACCATCATGTAATTCCTTCTTATACTTCGGGATACAAAGTGCTAATTCGGAGGAAGACAGTTGATTGGAAATGATCGTATCATTAATTCTCCGAGGGCAATTTCTCCCCAAAATGTTCACGAGAATTCCTGTGCCCAATTTTTGAGAGACAGTATTGGAAAGCTCTTTGGGGGCATGGGATTTATCCATATGTATATACATATGCATACATTGCCAGCAAATTCCGAGACAGACTGGAGTAGGAAATTAACATGTACCGTGCCCTGGAAAGGACTTGGAGCAGGTGTGGTCTCCTTTTTTGAATAGGATTTTTTAGTGGTACAGAGAGCCAGGAATGCGGGTAATTGTTTCGAAGGGGAAATTTAGAGGGGACAACAGAGCCTCAGAACTAAGAGGAGGAGACAAGGGAGGGGATTCTGACACTAAAAAGATCTGACACTTTCCCCATCTCGCCCTCCCCGAGAAAACACTTTCTTGGGAGGGACTTACGGTCGACGGTCTTTAGGAAAGAGGGGGAGGGGGAGGGAAGGGGAAGATGGAGGAGGTTAGTGGTGGAGGGAAAAGAAGAGGTCGAGTCACTTGATTCCCCAGAGGAAGAGTTAGCGGAGGAGATTGATGAGGTAGAGTGTAAAACAGGGGAAAATATAAGAAGGCTCCTTGTCACGTTGTAAAAGGGAATGACGCATGAGATTGCACTCCAGCGTGTATGGACAAAAATTTCCCTTCCATTTACACTGGCAAACAAAGCACACTTCCATCCCCCCGCAACACAGTAAGCAAATCCGTAGCGTGCAATCGAAGACACAAAAAATAGGGATTTGGAAGAAAAGAGACTTTTATTATTGGGACTGTGAAAGGACTGTGGAGGAGGCGGAGAAAGGAGAAAGGAGAAAGGAGAAAGGCGAAGAGTGTGTGAGTGTGTGGACTGGAAAATTGTGTGTCAGTCCAAATGAGAGATTATATTACAAGAGAGAGCGTGTATACTTAAAAGCAAGTGATCACACTTTCAACGATCCTCTCATCTGCCTTGTTGGTCTTGGCACTCCCCTCTCTTTCCCTCTCCCCCTCTCCCTCCCCCTCCCCCTCCTCATCCACCTCCGCAAGTTCTTTTCCATTCAGAAAAAAAAACTCTTTTTACATGTTTGTATGCTCCTTTTGAAGGGATTCCGCCGCTTTGGTTCCGATTAATGGCACCCAATGCCCACACTTGGAAAAAGAGAAATAATCATAAATACTACAGAGGAAATACGACGCCTTTGGAACATCCAAACCCAATAGAAAGTCAAGAGTAGCCAAACAGTTGGAATCAAGTCTACACCATTCCCTCCATTGGAATGTTCCCTTGACTGGCTTGACTCCAAATTGTTATTCTGATTAAGGTGAACACTGTAAGAAACATGAGTTTCTTACAGTATTAAGATAACAATAAGACACATAGCTCATTCCGAAATTTTAAAATTCGAGGAAAACTTAAATTTTCACTTTTGCTGCATCCGACCTCATTCCCTCCAAACCCTGGCCAAACTAACTAAATTCCCCGTGGCCTGAAACGGCGTTCGCATTTCCAATAATAATAAAATGTGGCTTAAGGATCCCTTTTCATTCCCGTTGGATTTAATCCCTTGGAAAAATTATTCCCTTCTGCTAGGACGGAGGCTAGGAAGAGAAAATCCGTTGAAATTGACCTCTCGCGAACACGCCCTGAGCAAATATTGTCTAAAAAAAGAGCCCCTGTCAAAGTAGGGGCTCGCGTGACGTGAGGGGGGATTTGCGGAAACTTCCGTCGTAGTTGCTGGTAATTAGGACTTGGGGTGTGCGGAATTATTGGACGGGGAAGAAGCTTTATCCATTGGAAGAGGGACATTGAGAGGGAGAGGAGAGGAGGGAGAGAGAGAGAGAGAGGGAGAGGGAAGGCTCTGAAGTGGAATGTTGTGATTTCAACCCCTCTCCCCCCATCACACTCCTCACACTCCTCACACTCCTCACATTCCTCCTAAACTCCTACTCATGATGATTGTATTTCAAAATCCCTTTCAAAAGTGTTTTGGGAGATGAAGAAGAAGAAGCAGATGATGATGATGAAAGGGTGGCATTTCGCGGAGGAAGAGAGGGAAAGGAGGATGATCTGGACCGGAGAAAGGAGAGGATCTTTTGTCTGTGGACTTTTGGCAAAGAGAGAGGGAGAGAGAGGGAGAGGAAAGGAGAAAGCGGGGGTTGGAGAGATCTTGTTCATTCTGAGTTATGTTATGTACATATTTAAGTAGACTTCTATACTTGCCCTGCTAAAGTACGTTAAAGTACATGTGGAAAGGACTCGGAGGACGACCATGAGGACATGGACTTGCGGTGGAGTCGTCCCCTTCCTCTGACGGCTCCTCCTCGTCCTCCTCTTTTCCTCTTCATCTTCTTGGCAAACTCTTTATATAAATAGGCTCCACGGTGACGCCGAAGTCCTTAGTCCTGGAAGAGCAGGCAGGGAGCAAAGACAAGAAGGAAGAAGAAGGAGAAAAATCGGATCCGGGAGAAGAATCAGCAGTGTCTTGTCAACTCATCCGCCCCATCATCTTGGAAGATTCTCAGTGAGGAGAGTATCAGTCGGAACACAAAGCACAGAGAACACTGACCATCTCTTCCCAATCACTCCACCGTGGCCCTTCATCTCCTGGAAATACATTGGTGAATGACAGAAGAAGTTTGAGGGCGCGGGAAGAACCAGAGGATCTCCCATTCTCAATTCGTGTACAGTAATCTGCAAGTGGGAAAAACAGGGATAAAAGGAATCCAAGAAAGAAGACTTTCTCCCAAAAAACAGACTTTCTCTCCTCTGACGTCTTTCACCGGAAGAGAAGTGCACTTGGGAGGGAAACTACTGGGATAAGTGAAGAGAAGATATGCTGTAACTCATTTCTTTCCAAGTAATTCAAATTTTTTCCCTTTTTAATAATGTAATATTTTTGTGTCACTTTACACGGGAAGATGAGAGGAGAGGATGGAAATGTTGTAAATTGGGACAATTAGGGAAGGGAAAAAGCTCATTTAAAACTGTGACGGAGAGACAGACGGATATCACATGGGATTTAATTGCTTGTGCCTGGAGGGAGAATCCCTCCACTTTGGTGCTTCCGTGATTACACTTGTCGTCGCTTCCTCGCTAATCGCTTTATCCCACAGCCCACCTGCTCATCCCACACACTTTCACTCTCATTTTCTCCCTGAAATCTTTTTTCTTCTTCCACGTCTTCTAATCCGCCGGTGTCCGTCTCCTCTTGTCCTTCAACGTTTACTTATTGTTGCGATGGTGTCATTTTAAGCAAAAGCCCATACGTTTTGTATGCCACTGCTTTCTTCCTAGACTGCATCGCCGACTCAGATTATTGATGCTTAACTGTTCCATTTAAATTCTTAATCCAGACATTTTCTGTAGGGAAAGTCTTAATATTGTGACCACTTTTTTGCAAAGTTCTTACAGTTATTTTTTTTCGTTGTAGGCCACATAAGCAATTTTAAAGAAGGAATTCTAATTGGCAGTATTTTCAGCTACAACCACTTTCCTCATTGGTTTCATATTATGATTTTGAAATATACTGAAGTTCACAAATGTGGCCAATTGCATGTAATTGTGACCACCCCCGGCATCAAATGTGGCCAACATGTCTAATTATGGGGAAATATTTATACAGTAATTATACACTTAATATACATATAATTGTATGTATGGTTATCCTAAAAGTCCGGTTAAATCATTCTGCAAAGCCGAGAAAAAAACAAAATTTTGCGGGTTAAGTTTACATTTGAAACGTTTTTGATTTTACAATTTCATGAATTGGCCGCCCATAATGAATAAATAATATGGGCAGGAACCAGTCTTCTAAATTTTATGTTTTTGTTACCTTCCACGTAGTTCGTGATTGAATTTATGGGGTGGCCACAATCATCCAATTGGTCGCATTATAAAGCTTTACCCTGTAGATTTTTTTGTAACCATGGAAGTTGTCTCACATTGCCCCAAAATACATTTTCGGGATATTCTGTACTAAATATAGGTATGTATAAAGGCTCTACCATATAGAAAGTCATCCTTTGTCAGATGACTTTCTCCTCGATGAACGTGAAAGTTTTTTCAAGTACTTTCGCATTTCTTTAATTCTTCATGTCACCCGTATCTGTTACATATCTACTAGATACATACAAGTGTGTGCCGACATTCTCCTAATCCGTTTGAACAGGAAACATTCCCCTTTCCCTCAACATTTTCTGGGAATTACGTCAACGTTTCTGTCCAAGCTACATCGATGTACACATCGATGCGACTTTAAGCACGGCTATTCGTTTCTTTAAATTTTTAGTAAGGCCATTAAATATTTTTTTTTTTACTTTTCAGCATAACAGTTCATTCAGTCTGGAACATGATTTTACTTAAGCAATACTTCTACTGATAATAACATTTCTTGACTACGCATTGACTAGGAGAAAATGATTGCAAATGACCTTTCCAATCAGATTAGAGGATGTCTTTCAGGTTCAGACTTTATTAAGGTTCTCACATTATTTGTTCAATTTCCCAAATCGTACATGAAATGCGAAACTGCTGTGGCTTGTTTCCTTCAATGCCGTCTAACGGTTTGGGTACTTCACTGGAATTGCCATAGGTCCTTACGTCCCTGCGTCATGGAGAGATTTCTTCTTGTTAAATTGAGGAAATTTATTTAAAGTCTCAAGTTTCTGTCTTCCTCCCAATCTTTTTATCTTTACCGTTAGACATTTGGGATAAATGAAAGCAAAATATTCTTTGAAGTTGTCTAATGTCCAAAATTGAAGTTGTCAAAAGAAATATGACAGCATCAAATTATTTGTGAGGGGCATGGACCACATGTGCCATGTGAGCAGTTATTGTTGGTTACTACTGTCACTTCTGCTTTCTGGTGGAGACTTGCAAATTGCTCCTTCATGTGCCGTCCCAAATGTGTAAACTGAGTGCATCTATTTTATCCCATTTTCTTGCCACCACTTTCCCTCCCCATCCTCTTTGAACTGCTAAAATACACAGGGGAAGGACGTCATCGTAAAAGGAAAAAATATTTTGTTACCCCGGCAAAAAAAAAGACTAGTGCTTCCATAGAATTAAGTTGTGTATATAAAACTATGTGTACATATAATTGCATATATACATACATATGTACGTGGATGAAGAGACAGAATTTGTTGTTGGAAACAAACTGTCTTTGTCCCTCTCAAATTCAAAGTCACCATTGAGCAATGTTGTTGCTAAAGTGCAGACTGAAAGAGTCGTAACCCTTCGGAAAAAGGGTCCATGGATGAATATGGTGCATTTTGAATTAGGAAATGGAAAAAAGAAAAGGAGAGAGTAGCAGAAAAAGAATATAGCCAAAAAATATCCTCTTCTCTCTCTCTTTTCCCTACTTTATACTTCGGAAGGACATGAGGCTCGTAAATTTCCATAATGGGTTGCTGTAGAGTTGATTGAAGAAAACAAGGCGACTTCCCTTCCTCATTCATGACTCTCAAAGTGAGGGCACGAGGAAAAAGGGAAGACAAAAACCGAGATTTGTGACCAGTGCAAGAAGTAACATACAGAAGACGGTTCCAGCCAACTTTTTTTTGCTACTTTACCCCTCTCCTCCCCCTCTGCTTTCTCCCTCACACTTTCCCTCTCCATCTCCTTCCCTCGCCCTCTTTCACAACGCATATGAACTGGCGTCATTGTACGGGGGAAGTGAGTCCAAAACAAAAAAAAAGTTGCAGGACGACACTCACATATATCTGATACACAAAAGTGGGCTATTCCAACGACATTCAAACACGGATAAATAAGAAAGATAGTGGGGCAGAGAGTGAGAGGGTGAGGAGGATTAACTCATGAGTCAGCAGAGCAGAAATACCATCAAGTGTTTATCTGGGCACCATGCGGATGGAAATATTTTTTTTTTTTAAATCTAAAAAGGGTTTACAGAATGAAAGAGAGAAGTAAAATATGTGGGAAGAAGAAGGAGTCACTGAGATGTTTGCCAGAAATGTGTCTCCAGATTGAGAGGAGGATGCAGGAGCTTTTGGAAGAAGGGAAACTATTAAAAGGCGAGTGGGTTGAGAAAAATTGGAAGGAGGAGAAATCGAGACGGTGGGGCATTAGGTTACCATTTCAGACTAAAAGGGGAAGGATATTGGTATGGGAAGAGCAGAAAGAGAATAAACAATTCGATTAATGGAAGAGCGAGAAAGGCAGAGGGAAATGGAGAAAAACAGAGCGGGAAAGGAAGAGGGGCGAAAGGAGACAAGGGAAAGATGGGAGAGACAGACAAAGTACAAAGGGCGAGAGAGAGAGAAAGTACAGAGGGCGAGAGAGAGAGAGAAAGTACAGAAGTGACAAAAGTAAAGCACAGAAAAGCAGAACATTGAAACTTTTTGTTCCTCTCCGTTAGCCCTCTTCCTTGCTCCATCCATGTTTTTTGCCCTAACTGACAGCTTGGGAGAAAGTCCGAGAGAAAGTGGGATGGTGAAAGTACATAAGTATTTGATCATGATAGAGACATCAAACAAGGGAAGAGGGAGAGAGCTCTCGAGAAGGACAAGGGCTGTGTACTAGAACAGAATAAAAGGGAAAGAAAAGCAAGAAGAGTAGTAATCCATAAGACATGGTCCTTTCCTCGTGAGTAGCATCGCAACAATCTCGTCCACGTCAGGTCATGAGGGAAAAGGCATATCAAAGTGCATGTATAAGTTCCTCAAAGTACTCCATAATTCACTAAGAATACAAAAAGTTTTCAAAAAGACAACAACAAAACAGACTGTAGAATAGTAGTAGTACAGCGAAAAAAAGGCCCCCTCCATTATTGAGAAGGGGGAGAAGCACAAGGACAAGAAAGCTTTCTCTCGGTCTCCTCTAATAAAATTCAGGGGCAAGGGAGACTGAGAGGGAGGAGAAGATTGTCAAAGTTTGAAAAGATGTGTCCATTGTCACAATCACACATCCCAACTACGTACGTTCTCCCATTCATGAATCTTTGAAGGGATAGCGTAGGATGCTCAACACATTGTTTATGGGCCAGACCAAATACCTTTCTTTTAAAAAAGAGTAACTCTCCCCCTTTCATTGTTATTGTTTTCCCCTGTCATTTTATTTCCGTGTTCCTCACAATAAAACAAATCTTCGTCTGCACGTGGCATGCGCTTTCTCCAGAATTTCGCTTGGCAGAAAAGAGCTTCTTGGCATTTCCGCAGTAATTAGTTTTGGGATGCAATGTGAACTTGAATTTGTTTTTGTATTGGGCATTATTGAGACGAGACTCACAGCGTGAGTCCTTCTTTAAAGTTGGACAAGCATGCAAGACTTGACTCTGCATCTTTTGACTTCTTTCACATCCTATGCGTAATTATTTGTATAAGATACGCGCCATCCTAGCGTTCCACTTCCCTATTTCAATCAGAAATGATAATTGACTCCAAGATGCGGAGGAGTACTTTCCCTGTCTGTCCAAGGGGGCTGAGGGCAATCAAGGAGAAACAGTGGGAGGGGAGGGATAATTCTCATATAGGAAACGGGTTTAGCCTAGCTTTCTGTAATAGCAGGTGAGCCATGCTACGACTCATCTTCCGATGGATGGCATTGCATAACAAGCCCACGAAGAGCAAAAAAGGCTCCTTCGTGCGGAACGAAGACAGCCGGGCTTTCTCTAGACCTCCACTGTCCCTCTTTCGAAGGCAGGCAAGGTGATTGTGGAAAGGTTGATTTCGTGTTTGGAGGCATTCAAATGTGAACCTGCCCAATTTGGAGGTTACTCCGCGAACGGCAGAAGAGAAGCTATCTGTTAATACAATCATTTCTATAGGACGAACAGGGACAACAAAAGAGTTTAGTTAGATAATTATATTATAGAAGAAAACAAAGAATGTATTCTGAAGAAGGAAGGAGCATAGGAAAAGGCAATCAGGGAAAATATCACTATGCCCCAGACGCAAAAATGAGAGATCTGTGTACAGGCTTTTGCATAAACAAGAAATAGAGAGGGCCACACATCGGCGAAGGAATAACAAACACAATGGGATAGAGTAAGAGCATGAGGAGGGGAAAAAAAGGGAATAAAGTTGAGAAGGAGACGGCGAGAGTGTGTAATAAATTCATTACTTTATTGTGTATAAATTGGGCTGAGGCCAAAATGAAAATTTGCCCATCACACATAGAGTAGGTGGAGGGAAGAAGGAGAATGAGAAATGACGTAAAGGATATGTTTGAACAGGGTAAGTGTGCCTTCTGAGGGCGGAGGATGCATGCAGAGAATGTCAAAGCAATCAAGAGTGACTAAGTCAAAGGGAGTTATAGCTATAGGCTATAACTAAAGGGATGAGTAGGAGGACGGACCAGAGAAAGTGCATCTTCTTTTGGGCTCTTCCGCAATTTGTTTCACTTCAATGACGGCCAGTGTTTTCTTTTTGCGGAGAAAGCTATAGAGAGAGAAACAGAAAGAGAGAGAGAGAGAGAGAGAGAGAGAGAGAGAGAGAAAGCGAGGGACTTTGAAGCCATTGGCGTAGGTACATGGGGGATGGAAAACAATTTGTTCATTGACCATGGATTGATTTGTTGCCTTTTTGCTCTTGCAGAGACAAGGTCATAAGTTGAAAGGGTGACGGCAAGAAGAACCCAAATCCACGTCCACCATTGTCATCAGAAGGATCAGAAAATATTTATTTGGGAGGTAATCCTGGTGGTAAAGGAAGAGGAAAGTCGTAAAGAAGAAATAAAAGGGATAGAAACATCTCCATCCTGCAAGAGAAGACAGAAGGATTAAGAGAATTTGGGTGATGATGAAGCTGAACTTGGCCACCCTTTGCTGCTTCCTCTTCCCATGTGTCCTCCTCATAAATTGTCAGGCATTCCGATTCAGTCATTTCCCCCAGCAACTGACGCAATCCAACTCTCTTCTGGGTGATGACCCGTCCTATGAGCCCCAGGCCGCTCTTGACCCGAGGTTAGGACTTAAGCAACTCTACGAGGTAAAGCCCTTCAGTCTCTTCTACAATCCTCCTCTTTTTTACAGGGCAAATTCAATTGTACTTATTAAATTAAATCTTCCTCTCTGTCCCCATTTAAAAAATGCAATCCCCATTTCATCCTAATTTAATAATCAACTTTTAATTTGTGTTTGATTTAATTTTCAACGCCATTAAAACAATGACAAGTGTCAAGGAACTCACTTGGTAATGGTGTATTATATTTAAATGAATAATGAAACTTCATACTTATTAGCATATTTACCATGACGTGGACTTTATGGAGAAGCGAGCCCCCGCCCTGGGTTTCTACGGGATGAGAGGGAAGAAGATCCCGGGGCAGAATTTCTTTGGGATGCGAGGGAAGAAAGGTCCTTCGGGCTTCCTGGGAATGCGAGGGAAGAAATTCGCCCCGATGATGGAGTCCGACCTGGCCTTGATTCCCCTTCGGACAACAGACACGGGGCTGAATCTGCTGGAAGACAAGGAGGGCATTCTGATTAGCAGTGCCGAGATGGTTGGGGCTCCAGGCGGTCCCCCGAGCTTGATCCTGAACCCTCAGAATGATTCACCTGTTGGAAATGGACCCGGAGAGCTGGATCCAAATCAAGACTCCAAGAGGGCACCCTCCCAAGGGTTCCTGGGCCTGCGAGGGAAGCGAAACACCATTCGGAGCCCCAACGGCGGCAGGAGCGGCTAAAGTACAACCGGAAAGCGAGAGAGACAAAAACCTCAGAGGAATCCTTGGCGGTTTAGAGAAGACGAGAAGTAGATTGTAGCCAATTCTGTAGCTAAATTTCTGTACCGGTAAAAGTTTCAGTGATCGAAAAAAGATTATTATTATTAGACCTAATATTAGTGAAGGGACAATAGTTGATCTATTTACAGTATGATTACCTATTATTATTGCCAATTATTATTACCTATGATTATTATACTTATGTACTTACGCAGTGTAATTTGTGTGCTATCATTTCACCAATTTTCCTCACGAACACATTATTCTAATGGTAATAATTAGCTAATGGTAATAATTATGATGTTATACATACATACATACCATTACAAAACATGTACTCTTGACTATCATTCTTATAGCTATAGTAATGTCAGTCTGTATAGTTGTAGCCGGAACAAATGGAGATTAATATGAGATTTGTTAATAATATAACGTTGTTATACCTCGTCAATCCTTCCCCGTAACAATAGATTGGTCAACTTCCCCGAAATATCCTTCAACCCCCGCAACTCGTGCTGTTATGCGTACTGCCCTTTGCTAGTTAGTTGAAATGATATAGCTCTCCATACAAAAATTCCATTGCGCACATGTGTCAACCTTCGTACATTTTAGCCTTGTCTTGCTAAGAAGAAATAAATTTGTCTTGTAGTTGAAGATGATGAGCAAAATGAATCAATTTGAGGAGAAACGACGTGAAGCATCCTTCATTTCATCCCTGTGATTCTTCTCCGAAAATCTTCTTTCCACAAAATATAATCCCTTCGCCACGTTCCCAAATACTCCCGTGGCAATTGATCATTCGCTCTACGGCTCTACTTATGGCTTCCGTCAACTTCACTCATTCATTTGTCAGGAAATGGGAAAAAAAAAAAAGACACTAATCCCCCTTGGAATTTCATCCCACACTGGCTCACTCACGAGGTAATTCCATCCGAGCGTCTCCTTTGATTTTGTGCTGGCAATGAATAATTGATCATGTCGTCGTCTAGCCACCACAAAAGCGGGGAATCGCATCCGGGTCGTGACCAATTTTAGGGGATAAGGTGCCATGTAATTACTCCTTGAAAAGTAACGGAAACCTGGTTGGGCGGTGAATGTCTTCTTACGGAGAGAGTACATTAACAAGGGGAATGGCAACGGAAATTTCCCTGTGGACCGTCCACATGTTGAGCCACACGGAGTTTGAATACTCCCGAGGTTCATCTTGTGATTAGGTGATCACGTTTCCCAAGAAAATTAGTTTATGGCTGCTACATCTTACCATCTTCTTGATCCGATTTGAGAGTCATGCCGGGGTCATCGCCATTTTACAAGTAAGGGCTTGAACCATCTTTTGTCCGTATTTCCCACACGTATAAGTTCTATAGGTATACATTCTACCATTGTGAAGAACATGGAATTATTACCAAGAAAAATCAATTGCAAAAACGCAACTAGTTTCCTAATGACGCTAATTGCGAATTCAGGAGCGTAATTTTGGAAAGCGAAGCTTATAAAAGAGGCTTGTCGCTGACATGCCTGGCTGTATCTAGGCGACATCTAGCAGACCGAATTTCAATTTATACTTCGTAGTCCGCAATAGCACATCTCATCCTCTGTTTCAGGCACTGAAAACAAATGTGAACAAAGAATCGCGGCCAAGCTCTTCAATTGTACTTCCGGACAAGATTGCGGGAGAAACGCCTCGAATTCATATGAACACATGTGTGTACACGTTTCGGCACATTTTATATCAATTGTACTATAGCAGTGACATGCAAAAAGTGAGTAAAAATTGCTTGCAAAGTGAACAATATAATACCTGCATTTCCCTCTCTTGCGTGAAAACACCGATGTAGATATACATAATAATGTAAAGTATACATTGTTGCTCTTGTTTTTGGTAATGATGTCAATTTCTATGCAAACATACATTTCTACGGAAAAGGAAACAATTATTTCCAACTGTTATGTCATGGAAGATGAACTAATTGCCAGCAAGGCTACTATTTTCAATTCATATCACTATGTTGTAAAGGGCAAGTCTCCTATCTGGTCTAATTATGACACACGAAAAATGTGTCATACGGTCTTTTTTTTAGGTCAGAGGTACAAAAACGTGCGGTGAAAAATATCTCAGGCTACTTAGGATACAATTTGTTTGTTTGTGCTTTATGGGGTTCAGAGTCGTAATGACCCTGAAGCGAGCAAGCCAGTGTGAGATAGGCTTATTTCGCGAGTCCCCACCAGCCGCCCAGTTTCCTGAGCTCTGGTTGCACCTTTTGTTTTAATATACCTCATTTGCCTTAGGTGAACTATATGGAAAATAGTTCACCAATTTAGGCAAATGAGGATTAGGATACAATTTTTTGGAACGAATTGTGTTGTCAGGACCAAATACCGAAATACCTGTCTGACGACCACATAGGACCGTGCCCTACCCTAGACAAGGAAGTCGTATTAACTGAAAATATTATAGTAGTTACCTCTTCTGAATGCAGGATCTAACTGGCCCGCACAAGCATTACTTGTCAAATAATTCCAAATTACTTATTCCAGGGGAGATTCTCCTCATGCATCATATAATGTCTAAACCATGTCTGATGCAGTAGGTCAAGTTGCTTTTGTAACTTTAACTTTAAACATGTAGACATACATACACGGCCTTCAAAATACGACAATTTTTCCATGTTTTGACATGTGACCTTAAGAAAGTCACCTTAGGACACGTTTGTCGCGCACAATATCAGATTTTCGTAATCTGTGTAAAAACAGATACAAAACGCTGTGAGTATACAGGAATGTGCATACATTCCTACTATTGTGCATTATTTTTTCTTGTCTGAAATTAGTCCCGATACGAGTCTTGTCCTGTAAAACAGTGTTATGAATTGAAAATAGTAGCCTCACAACGGGCAATTAGTTCACCTTCGATTGTATAAAGAAATGGAAATAATTAGAAATAATTGTTTATTTTTCACGTACCAATTTGTATTTACATAGAAATTGAAATCATTCCCGAAAATAAGAGCAACACTGTAAAAAATCGCAGATATAAACAAGGGGATGTCCGCCGGGGTGTGGCCTTATGGTCTTTTTCTTAACAAATAATGACGGACTGGAATATACAATCAAATACAATGTATTAGTACCTATAATTTATTATGTGTGGTCCGGACTTGGATTCAGTAGAAGAAAGTCTTGTTGGCTTCCCTGTATACTAAAAAATGAGGATTAGTATTTATTTATTTCTTATGGAAAAATGCACACACAAGAACACAATTACGAGTATCTATTTTCCACAAAACATTAAATGACGCATTGTATTATCGTGCGCAATAACAAGAGCCCAGTTCATTCGGTTACCGTTAGCCCACGTATGTTTATAAAAGAATTTTCCCCCAAAACTACTTTAAGTCAGGGTCTCATTCCTTCTTTAGTATTCTGCTTTTAAAATTCATCAAGTATGTTTTTTTCACAAATTCTGGTTTCTTCTAGGTATTTTACATTTCATACCTCATATTTTGTGCTGCAGGAAAATCCTCACTAATCATCCTCTAAATGCGTAGGGAAATTACGGAAAATTAATTCATCCCATTCGCGCAGGTAAGGGAGCTGGTACATATTACGTCATCCTTTTTCCGGATCAAAGGGACTGACTGACCCCTACGGTGATGACAGAATGGCATTGCGGTAAACGGAGGGGTCTGACCGACTGACTGACCCCGATTGATGACGTAATATGTACTACTTCCCTAAGTACACCTTTTTGTCCTAGTTTTAGGTAAAGATGACGTGAAAAGCCAGCCAAAGGAAGCGTCATTGCCTACACCTGCCTTTCCATCAATATTTCTTACAAAATTGACTTAGAATTGGCCCACGCAATTCCAGCGACATGTAATAAACGATTTTGGGTCTTCCAACTTCCAGTAAGAAGGATTGTAAAGAAAGCCTTCCCATTTCTGTTGAACCTTTTTCTACCAATGAACGACAATGCTGATTTCATTTTATCACTAAATCATATCTGGCTTAACTTGCAATGCCTGATGTTCCTGCCATGCATAATTTCGGAATCATAAATAGCTTTTTACAAACGTAACATGTCTCTACATGTAAGTATGTACTGTAATAGAACTCAATGATTCGTGATCAAGGCTCAATAAGGGTTTTTATTAAGATAAACACACAGCGCATGCAACACCCAATGATATCAAATGACAGATAGGATGGTTTTAGTTTTAGAACCGAACAACTCGGGAGCCTGAGACAGACTAAAGTCTTAATTACAATTTCAAGCTATTTATAGTCACAACAGCCATGCTTAATAAACTAATAAGTCAAAATCATTGGTTAATTAAATCCATCGATTCAATTACAATCAACACTATAGTCATTGCTATAATGCGATGTTGTGAAATCATCACAGTACATAGAAGAGTTTCCAGCATGCACTTTACATTTGTTAAAAAGCCACAAGGGTGAGCAGCAATGTCATCTGAAACTTGAAGCTGCTATTTTCACTCGGTAGCTTGAAAGTAAAAGTGCACAGGGGAAGTATGAATTATACTAGCTATAAGCCAAAGTAACTTAACTTGCAATCTGACAAAGGTCCTTGACATTTGCCTTTGGTCCGAATTTACAATTTTAGCGTCTGTACTAAATCCGTGCTCTTTCACTAACTAATGCATATAGACCAACGTGTCCTTAGGAATTCAGTAGTAGATTGCCCCCTTGAAAAACTAAAGCTTTAGTTGCTGGACTTTGGATTGTAATGTGAGTGAATAAGTGTACTAGATCCTTGTGGCTGTATGTCGTGTCAGTTTTCTTCACATTTGACGTTGAGTAGGTGTAATTTTCCCAGGCAAGAAGCCCTCAGCATGCAGTCCACAGCAAAGTTCGGCTACAATGCTGCATCCCTTTTGACATCCACGACCGCAACCAGCATTGCCCTTTAGAAGGAAGATGTCAGAAACTATGGAAATGTTAATGGTAGAAATTGCCGAAGGCAATAAACAACACAGCCCCTACATTTGCCGTAACTTGTCAACCTGGGGAGCTTTCTATTCCATGGTATTCATTAATGGAACCGCGGATATGTTTGTAATGCACAAAGGACGTATGAGTCTACAAAAGTTTTTACCTGAATCCAAGTTGCACCACAAATGACCTGTGAATGCACAATTAATGTGTATGAGGCAACTATTGAAGGTGATTTAGTTGTGACAGCAAACATGGGAAGTTCAGGAATGTAAAATGTGAGGAACTTATGCTTGAATGCAGTGAGTGATTCAGCGGAAATTAGTTGGAGCCAATCAGTACAGGAGAACTTTATTTGTCCGATCGAAATTTCTACATACATACACATCCTCACTACATACTAAAGACTAGTGCATTTCCCTATGAACTAGTTCCCCCAACTGAAGTTGTTCCAAGACAATGACAGAACAACCTTTGTCCTAAGTTTTGAGTACAATTAATTTTAGCTAGAATTATTATAACTCTTGAAGAAGTATCATCTTAGACCTGCCAGTTGACTCCAAAGGGATGTCAAGGAACGGACTTCCCAGAAGAGGTGAAAGGTATACTGAGGGTTTGGAAGGAAGCGGTGAATTACACATAAACTCAGCAGTAAGAAAGGTGTCGATGGGGACAAACAGTGATTGTATATTTTTGTTGAATTTGTAATTTTGACCTCTATGCCGATGGCGAGGTAGCGGACCGCTTGCGCTGATTGCAGAGAGACGTTAACGACGACCTCCCCAAGGGTTGAAGCTGGAACGGCTCTTGTTGGGAGAGTCATTCTTGGACACACGATTGTTCGCAGTCTCGTAGGTGGGCAAGGCTCTCTTCCCACCCCAAGGGTTGAATCCCGTCCCTTTCTTCACCAGGAACTCCCAGGGGTAGCCATAGAACTGGGAGGAATTGGGGAGGGATCGCTTTCCACCCCAAGGGTTGAAATTCCTCTTCGGCACCATCCCACCATTGTTCAGCAACCAGCTCCGACATACCAAAGGCAATTCCTCCAAGCGACTGACCTCCAGGTCAACGTCCAGGCCACCCACCTCCTCACTATTCCCCGCGTCCGTCACCTCCTCTTTGGCTCCGGCCCTTCCGAACTGGAGCACTTGAATCGCCACAAGGGCTATCAGACTCAACGCTCGTAGGTTTCCCATGACTTGCACTTGAACAAATTGGGCTTTCTCTTTTAGTAGTAATTTGAGTTTTTTTTCAGTTGTAGGATGAGACCTTTTTCCCGGAGGTATTTTTTGTGAAGTCAGGAAATATAAGAAAAGTATTTTGGAAGTGTAGCAGGATTTTGCAAATGTTAGTTTCTCCCCCGAAAAAGGAAAGGACCCGGAGGTCTTGGTGTGTTGGTGGGAGAGGAAGGAGTGTCAGAATGAGTTCAACCTTCAAATCTCCTCCCCTTTTATATGGTGGACGGGAGCGGCCTTTTGATTTAAAATTCACTGAAAATGAAATAATATTCCAACTTCTGCCTCATCTCTCCTCTCAAAAGTCCTTCATTTCGCTTTGTAGTAAAGCTCTCTAATGACATCAATCCCACGTCCATTAGTACATACACTTCCCCCGTTGTCATTGATGATGGGCGGGATGAAGGACAAAGAAGGGGAAAGCGCGTGGGTTGATTCTCTGCATTACTCTAAAAGGCTATGTGAAAGTCGGGACAACAAACACACGGTCAATTTTGCGGGATGGTGTCACAATAAAAAGAAAGAAACTTCTTTTTTCAAAAGTTTGTGCTTTATCATACATCTTATTCTTTTCTATCTGCTTTCTCCGTATTTACTCTCCTTTATTATTTATTCAATCTTTTCATTTCGGCGTCCATTTGCGGACGAAACTCGTCAGGTCCTAATTCCGGGAATTATTAGAGTAAGTTGATTGTTGTCACTAATTGCATCTGTATTTATTATTAGGACTACGTCCCTATTAACACATTGTCGACTTTCTCTTGAGAAAAAACGGAGGCGGAGGCATCTAAAAAGATAAGCTCGCCACGGAGAAAGTCGGAGCGTTGGAGAGGATTTGTTCTTCTCCGTAGGCGACCATCTGTGTGAAAGCCATGGGAAACTTTTGCTTTCACCAAGCTGGGTGGGAGGACGCTTTCGTACAAAATTCTTTTTTGGCGGTAGCTTCCATTGTATACACACGCACATGTATCTACAACATCCAAGGAAAGTTTACCCCCTTCTCTCTGGCTCCATTGACTTATTTATAACTGTGCAAAACGGGAATTGTATTCTAAATTTTATTGTGGACCTAGGAAAGACATCCCCCGGTAAATCCGTTATGAATCAACAAAGTTATGGTATGGTAATATTTGTTCAAAACTGAGAATATTCAACGAAATCGACATTTCTGGTTGCACCAACAGAAATTGAAAACAAGAGTAACTTTTCAAACTGCTCAATCATTCGATAACAAAGAAAACAAATTTTTGAATGCGTTGTGAACGCTATTGGTTTTGAATAAAAATATCTTACTTTCTTCGTGCAATTCGATTTTTTTCTTTTTCAGGTCTAAACCATGGTTACGAAATAGAACTTTGGCAGGGATGTTGATGGCAAAATTTTTAAGTTGACCCAAAATTATTTTCGACATTATTATTTTTACTTCGTTTTTGCACCTAAAGAGCCAATAATAATTTCTAATTGTTCCTGAGGACGGATTGTACGGTGTTCCTGAGGGCAGTGCAAGCAAAAGAAGCGTGCACATTTTGAGGTCGCCATTGTGAGGCTTGCACCAGTCTCACACATTTTACATCTTTAATTGCAATAAAAACCGTAACTCACCATTAAATGTGACGATCGAAACAAATTCCATTATTCTATTTTTTGAGACAGAACCAAAAGTCAATTTTTTCGAAAATTCTAATGTTTGAACTTGGCTCAGAAAAACTGCCATAACTTAAACAGTCTGTGTCAGATCGAGATGAAAGAATTATTCCAAAAACTGCAATAATAGTCTGTATGGGATGCATATAATTTTTCGTTCTGCACGATATTGGGTACATCTAGAGAGGCAAAAATGTTTCTTGCTATCCGGCATGTCACTGTCCTTATTATAACATACATATACACACATATGCGTATCGTTTAATACTAATACAATCAATGTTTTTCTCTGCTAAATGCGGTTCGTCGTAATCCTACGTAAATATTTAAGTAGGTATAATCCATCGATGTGCGTGAGCGTTCCTCACTTGCAAAAGGAAAAAAAATCGTTTCAAGTGATGACGGAGACTTTCAGCGTAATAAATAAATTTCCATATTTTCCCTCCCTATGTGAGCCTACACAAAATGGGAATGGTCAAATGGAGGGATTTCGCCCCCATCCAATTTGCTTTCACCTCACTATTGTGGACGAGGTGTGACAGTATCTGGAAATCCCGCTATGTGATACGTGATCCCCCACTATCATTAATGTGCGGTTAGAACTCGAAGAAAGGTGCTTGAGGCATTTAACTCATCTTCCAACTTCGTGGAAGGCATGGAGAAATCCGTTGATGGAAAGTATGAATTCCAGGCACGAAGTCCTCGTTTACAAAATGCATGCAATGGGATGAGACCGTGTGCTTCCCAGCACGAGCAAAAGAACAAAGAAAGTGGGACTGGAATAATTCTCGAGAACTTTATACTACAACTGTATACAATTTTATTATTGACATTGTTATTATTAATGTTATTTTTTACGGCCATGGCTCGCATTTACCAGCCGTGACTTTTAGGAGATGGAGGAACTCTAAGAGTATATGCTTATGTACATGTAATAGCTTTTATTTATTCATATCTCGGGCATCACACTTTCCGTCAATGTGTCAGACATTTCCCTTTACAAGTGGAACACAGAGTTCCTTTCTCAACCAGTCCAATTACGAGCTAATTGAGTGGTGCTCTCCAGAAGGACTTGAAGGGAAACTCGAGGAGAATACAGATGGGGCGAAAGTATCTTAACGACATGACGGACACCGTGGAATTACAGCTTCGGAGAGCTGGGAAATGGTGAGGAAGAGAGGGAATAAATAATCAACATTAACTAGTCAAGAACATGGATATGGATGTAGTTGGAAGACGGGGGAGCGGATACACAATTGGGCAAACTAGATTCTTGGTGTTGCGGAGGTGTGATTTTGTGTAGGATTTGTAAGAAATAAGTACATACATTTGCCTACATGTGCATCTTCCCCGCTCAATTCAATTCCTTTGAAATGTGTAATTTAAAAAGTTTTACATTTCAATAATAATTATCTAAGTGGAAGGCTTTTATGGAGGACTTCTAGGAGTATCCATACGGCTTCTGCGGTGGAGTTGTTTACTCCGTATTGATTACCTTAATTGTGTGAGAGAGAAGTTAATTGTGTGAGAGGATGCTTTGAGATGTTGGGCTCTTGTATTTGACGTTCCGAAGGAGACTTTCATCCTCGTGCAGCCCAGAAGGGAACATCCGCGTCCTTCGTCCCAGCATTCGTATTCCGTTTCCCCAACATCCTCAGCATGGCTTGAAGCAGCTCCACTTCCTCCAGTCGCTTCGGAGAGTTCTTGTCCGTGTAACCTGGAACATTACATTTTTCTCATAATGTTATTTATGGATGGATTCTCACACTTTTCCAGGAACATTCCCATGAAATGGGTGAGAATGTCACAAGATTCTCACCCATCACTGGATCTTTTTACATTTTTCCCATTGTCAACGCTCCGGGCACAAGATTGATAAAAGATTACAAAAAATCCAAAAAAAATTTTTTTTAGATGCTGCAGGAATATTCTTAAATCCTCAACTTTCTAAGGTGCAAAGTAATTGTTGCCTACTTTGCCGTTGCGTGACAATGAAATGCTTGTGAAATATCCAAAGTCAGTATTGCGTCAATCCTGTCTCATGCGCAGATAGTGCCTCCAGAAGTAATTTGAGGTCAGTTTTCGCTCTTGAGGAAGCTAAGAACACGTTCTTCTGGACACTTTCACAGAGGTATTAAGCATATGTTTTATTTCCAAAAAGGCAATAAAGGGACAAGGGTTACCTCCAACGTAGGCGATGGGAGAATTGCGACGCATGCGGGAGTGCCAAGAGTCCAGGGTTGAGCCCAAATCATTGGACGACGGCGACGAGGCCTCAACTTCCGGCCAAAGACCGCTCGATTCCTCATCTGTCTCTTCTTTGACGTAGTAGGCGCAGCGCAAAGGAGTGCGCTTACCACGCGCTGCCCAAAACGGTGTGTCCACCTCTTTACCCTGCGCAATATTTTGTTAATTATTTTGAATCTATTTTGAAATTATACTCCTTCTTTCACCTGAAAAGTATTCCTACTTTTTCTGTTTCTCTCCAGTCCGCAAATCTTGTAACTTTTTTGAAAAAATTCAAAAGGAACTTACGGTATTTGATTGCTTACTGCCTTCACTTCGTCTAGTGCTTCCACACTGGCCCAGTGTGACCAAAAGTGTGGAGAGCACCACAAGTAGAAGCCAGGACTTGAACATTTTGTAATGTGTTGATATGGTAAAAGTGTGAGCTTGTAAAAGTATGAGTGCGGGATTGTGGATTTTTCTAACTTTTTTATCAGGAGAAATCAGAAATGCTCCCGGTTTCTTCCGTCTCCCAGTTATCTTGAGTGACCCTTTGGTTCGGAAATACAACTGACTGGGCACTGCGAAGACCCCTGACTTTTATAGGTACCTTTCTCTCCCATGTCATTCATGCTCCCACGTAAAATGCCACATGGAATTGTCACCTGGTCTGATTGTCATGTTTCGCCATTCTGAATTATGCACCACATGAAATTGTCTCACATGCGAATTCGGACAGATCAGCCCTCCAGGGAAATTGATGGAGCAAACCAATTTTTGAACTTCCAGCCAGAGCACTGTACATGATGTGTAGGCCAATTCTTAGCAATTGGCCTACTGGTTTTTTTGTATCCAAAACCAGTCATTTATGTCAAAAATATACTGAGAAAGGTAAAAAAAAAAAGTGTGATCCTTGTTTCCGTTGGGTCCAGATTGAGACAAGAAAGCCATGAGATATCTACATATCTCCGCTTTATCACTTCTCAGATGATTACTATTAGGAAATCACGGAAATGAGGCCCAGAAATAGGCCATGTGAATTATTGAGGTGGGTAAATAATATCCAGGAAACTTTTCGCCATGAGCTGTGATTACAGTGGTTAGAGAGGACAGGAAGAAACATGTGCCGACAATCCTCCGGGAATTTCCAGCGACGTCTGGATGTACTACTTTCCTTGGTATGACGCAGAAAGCATTAAATAAGAAGACAGGAGCTCGTGACAAAGTCTTGGGGGCACAACTGCTCCAAATTATTTTTTCTCCCCTTCACAAACACAAAGACATACAAGATGGAAGGAAACACGCTCACGCTCACAGAAGAAAATTACTTCGTCCTCATTTTTATAGTTTATCAGTATTTATGTATGTAATATTTGTTATAGTATGTATGAATAATATTATTTTTATTTATAAGTTACTCATATTTGCGACAAAGATTGGCAATCTTGGAGAATCAAATAAATTGAAATCTTATACTGTGCAGATGATAGTAATAACGGGTGGATGGAGACAAGATCGATACAGTGAAGGAAGTGACGGAGAAATCGCTGAGGAGAGAGAAAAGTCTTGGTAATTCATTTCCAAAGAGTAGAATGTTTTTTGAGAATGTATGGAATTGGATGATTTGTTGCTGTTGATCCTTGTTTTTTTTTTTAAATAATAGAATCGAAGATGCCCATGGAGTTGGCAATATTGTCATCCTTTGAACAATAGTCGATAAATTCCTCCAAAGTCACCACTCCGTCAACATTCCTGTCCATTTTCTATTTGCAGCAAAGGAGAAAATTCAAAAGGATTGTTAGCCTCTCACAATCGTACGTTCTCTCAAAGAACTCTGTATTGATGCAGATAGAAACTTCACATTTGTCTGCGTACAGATCTGTCCGAAGTCTATGAATATGATTGAATGATTGAACCTGAAAAATGCGGTCGACCCTTTCTTCAACGGCTTCCTCCTCCGCCGTCGGCTCCGTGCAGTGTCCCATAAGCTCAAAAATGGCTTTCACCACATCTCTCATCTCCTCCTTGGTTATGCGTCCATCCCCATTGATGTCATAGAGGCTGAAAGTCCAACGGAGTTTCTCATTCACCGTCCCCCGACTTAGCACAGACAGACCGAGCACAAAGTCCTGAATCAGATTGTTCAATGGTGAGTTGCAACAATTTTAAACGCAATAATTCAAAATTATTTACAACGTCCATTGAAAAAGCGAATGCAGAATAAAAATCGGCGTGTTCCGAAAGGTAAAGCAAGTGTTTGAAGCTCCATGCTGTGAAGTAAATAGTCACCTGAAAGCTAATGATGCCGCTTCGGTGATGGTCGAAAGTGTTAAAAAAGAAGTGCGCATAATGTGTCGTATTAGCTGTGAGGACCAAAACCAAGAAATCCGGTGAAATGAATGTAATCAAACTGTTAGTAAGTGCCATACTGCTAGTGAAAGTCTACAATCACGGGCCAAACTTAAAGTTACTTCAAATTAGGTCTCATATTAATAATTTACCATGCCATTGAAATGCAAAGTGAGGGGCGAATATGTCCGACGGCAACTACGTCGAGGACGAGGAAATTAGAGTAAAAAACTGGAGAAGAAGAAGATCAAATAAAGCGGAGTACCTCCTTGGGGGAAGAAGTGAGAGTAAATGTCACAGAAGGTCTCCTCCTGGACGACACCCGACGGACACTCGGCTTTAAAGCCCCGGTAGATCCGCTTGATCTCAGGCTCCGTGAATCTCGTCAAGCGCGTCAAGTACTGAAGACTCTCGGGACGAAATCGCGGGCTGGCATCCGTGTCCTCCAGCTCCGAGTCTAGAACGTGTGCATGGAGGACAATCATCGTAATTGCACAAGGACATTTTAACCCACTCTGCCCACTCTTCAAAAAACTTCAAATTATCTATTCACTCCACAGCTCATATCTAATATACTTGTACACACAAACATGGAAATTTCCATGCGACAAAGGCTGGAAGCCCTTGTAGATGTCATCTGTATGCACAAAGGCAATTTGGGCAAGAAAAGGATCGGGGTCTATTGAGACACTTTCCTCTTTCCCCATAATATGCATTGTATTCAAAAATATTTCTGTACATCCGATTGTGTAGTAAATCTCGATACAGATATACCTCTTAATCTGGTATCTCGCCTTAAATAAAACAGAATTTATTTACTATTTATGCACATACGTAATTGCAGGGAAATATCAGCAATTTAAATCCTTAGTCATTTTTTTAAAATTGGCATACGCAAGCACTGATTGATAGTGTAACAGGAAAAGAAATTTTTTTAAATCTCAGAAACACCGCTATATTAATTAGAAATTGCCGCAGTTATGGCATTCATTAGAGCATTTGCGAAGAGAGTACGTGTACGAAAACGACAACGTGTGCGGGATAGCGGAATTTGTGGATCTATGCAATGTATCCCTCCGCTCACGTTTTTCTTCA
>JAQGBT010002281.1:0-25081 GCA_034698585.1 Disparrhopalites patrizii
GAGAAACAGAGAGAAACAAAGAGAAAAAGCGAGGAAAAGAGAGAGCGAGGGAGCGAGAGTGAGCGTGAGACAGAGAGAGCGAGAAACAGAGAGAAACAAAGAGAAAAAGCGAGGAAAAGAGAGAGCGAGGGAGCGAGAGAGAGAGCGTGAGACAGAGGGAGAGAGAAAAAGCGAGAAAAAGAGAGGGGCAGAAAGAGATGGGAAAAGAGAGGGAGAGAGAGAGTTGGGAAAAGAGATAGGGAAAGGTGAGAGACACAGAGAGAGGGAGAGAGAAAGGGACAGAGACAGGAAAGGAGAGAGAGGGATAAAAGAAAGAGGGAAGAGAGAAAAAGGATGAACAAGAATAAAAAAAAATTGTGAAAGTAGAAAAGGCAGGCCAAAACAGACGGGGGGAGAGAGAAAAAAAGAGAAAGGCAAAATTAAGGAAAAATAGACAGAGACAGCGGATAGAAGTCTTTGTAAAAAGGATGAGAATGCTGAAATATTTTGTAAAAGATTTTTTAAAGCCATTTACTTGCCTAAGATGTTGCACCAAAGGATTTTATCAGTATGAGTTCCCTCTCGGGTGCCTTACATAAGGGAGCAGACAGACTGCCAGACACTGCAGTACCATATAGAGCTGGACTAGGGAAAGGGACATGCATTGGAAGTAGTGCCAAGCCCGGGAAAGAATTTATTAGTGAGGGGTCAGTAATTAAGAAAGTATTGACGAGGACTTCCCTTTTGGTTTCCTAACACACATATACACACAGAGGACGTCTCCATAATTATAGGTTAAGGTAAACGCCCTCGACATTGACTTGCAAGTAATAAGTAGGTGAGTGTATGATTTAAAATTTCCAAATATGATTTGCACCCGTCTCCCCCTTCCAATCCCATATCTTCTATGCGTACCCAACCAGGAACATTGGGTTACTTACCAACGAAGGAGACATAAACAAAGATATTTTCAAAACTAAAACTCTGAAAACAGAAGAAAAATGTCGAATGTTTTCACATACACACGTTGGAGGAACTCCTACAATTTGTACTATGGACTGAGTTGGATTTTTTTTAAGAAAGACCTTTTCCCTCTTTTTTCTGGGCATTTTGAAAGGACTTGATTTGGATGTACGTGTATAGGATGTTGAAGAAATTCCACATCTAAAATGAAAAAAAAATGCATTCTTGACCATCCTATATAATATGTGTGTGATACAGGTTGGATGAAACGGTCCGCTCGCGCCCTAATGAAGACAACTGGAACGGGCAATGGCAATTTAAGCTAAAGACTTCCTCCTCATCCCCCTCCGCCTCCTCCTTCTGAACGCATAGAGATCCTTACAAGTAGTAAATACAAAAAAAATAGTATGGTATTGAAGAGGACCAGGAAATTCTTTTAAACTACTTTTTTTAACAAACCAACCAACCCGAAGAACCAGAATAAGATAGAGAGTAAAAAAAAAGCATTGCTCCATAATTATATTTAAACATTTCATAATAAATTACGACTATATAACGTTTAACTTTTCTTTCTCCTCGTCGTATTACTACATAATGCCAGCACACAAGTACCCATATGGTCCCTGTGAAAACGATGTAATGTAAAGAGAGCCAAAAAAAAGTGGTTACATTTTTTGAAGTAGAGAGAAAGAGAGAACTCCCAGCTCCCTCGAGGAAAGAGCTTTTGAAGAAAAGGGATACGTAATGCAACAAACTAAAAGAGATTCTCATCATGGAATTTTTCCAAAAGAAATAAGCATAATTTTGAAAGAGCATGGAGCAAAAGAACGCTAAATAATTCAAGTCTGCAGCCTTATCAGAACCGTAGGGATTTCAAGGACACCAAATTATGGGGAAGTCTCAATTGCATAACTGTGCCACTTGATAACATGATATAAATACCGCACCAGCCAAAAATCCACACAAATAAGATCCGACGGGATAAAGTACAAGACTTTAAAAATACATATAGTGCAAAAGAAAATACTAAAATTAATAATTACTTGGCAGCAGAGCTATGTTACGCAATCACCATCTTCTTTAAAAACAAATCCTCAAAACATACTCAAATCCTGTATATGCTGTACGTAATTTTTGAGCATTTTTAAACAAATTACGCGCAGATAATCAGTTCTGGAATTCCTTTTTGTACGTATGTAATATCATAGTATTATATATAATTATGTATATGTATATATGTATGTACCAAAGAAATCGAGCGGACAAGCAAGGATAAGAAGGGAAGAAGATTTGCAGATCTAACATACTCGACTCTACGCCATAGGAAGAGAAAGCGACATGGACAGCGAGGGAAACCGAGATAAATTGAGAGAAGTGAGCGAAACAGAGATTAATAGAGGGAGAAACATATCAATTCAAAGAAGGGGGAGAGAAATAGAGAGTAGCGAGAGAGAGAGAAAGAGAGAAGGGAGGGAAAGAAGAGAAAGTGAGAAGGGAGAGAGAACGAGAGAACGAGAGAAGAAAGGGAGAAAACAGAGAGAAAAAGAGAGAGGAAGAGTGACAGAAACTAAAAAATCGTGGAAGGAGAAATAGGGTAAAATGCATACATATACATATGAGAGAATAAATCTGAAGAGAAAAAGAAAAGAATGAGAGAGGGAGAAATGGTGACTGGCCTAATAAATAAAGACAGTTAATAATAATTTAAGAATATCTGACGTGGTCACAAATGAGTAAAAGTGGAGTGATTCAAGTACGAGATTAGCCAGAGTAGTAAATTGCTCGGACGGTGCAAGCAGAATGGGAGGTCTGACGGAGGGCATCACAGGGGAAGTTCGTGTTGTAGTGAGGGCACAGGCTCATGCTGAGATGATGAGTTATTATGGACTCCTCTTATTGACCACAGGAGGTCAACTTTACCTTATCCCATCTTATCGCATCTCTTACATCTCCTTAGCTCTCTCTCTCTCTCGCTTTTCCTCTCTTTCAAGACTCCTTCTTCATTTATCTACACTGTCGTTTAGTTATGCAGGTCCATCTTAAATAAGACAACTTTAACCTGTTACCGTCTTTCTCTCTCTCTCTCTCTCTCTCTCTCTCTCCCTAACTCCCCCTCCTGCAACTTGTACTCCATGCATAATGAATGTGATAACACTATTCACCTTCCCCGCATATTATTGTTATTGTTGCTATCAGTTGTTAATGCATGTAATATTTATTTCTCTTCTACTTTACTCTTCGTCCACTTGTAAAGTCAAATGCTTTGCGCTCTTCCAATCGCGAACATTCGTACTTATATCTGTTTGTGTATATGCAAATGTATATCTATGCATTTGTAAAATCTGTAACAAATGCTCACTGAATTGTTCATTATACCTACACACCGTACATTTTCAACATGTGCATCAAATCCAAAAATGTGTGCAGTAATAAGTGGCTAAAGGCTGGTGAACTTGTACCTTCTGTTTAGTCATACAAGATTTCTTCTTTCTTATGGAACAAACACATACCTAAACTCGTGGACGAATTTGAGATTTCATTTTAGTTTAAAGGGATTCTGGTTTCCTTCTCCGTCTCTTTCTCTCTCTTTCTCTCTCTCTCTGCCTCTTACACATCATGTTGAATGAGTGCAATTCATTATTTAAGAAAGGGGAAAAGGAAGAAGAAAAGGGAGATAGGAAGAGAGGCAATGATAAGGGGAGAAAGCTGGGGATGGACGAAAAATGGAAGAGAGAAATGACGAGAGAGAAAAAGGTGGCAAATATAATAAGGGAGATGCAAAGAAGCTCAAAAAAATCCCCTGACGAAGGAGGAGGATTGATTATGTTGGTGGTACTACTGCGAAGACTTATAAGATTCCCTCTCGTCGTACTAGTAGAATCATTATCGGTATTATCATCACGACGATGACCAACAACTTTTACTTACAAGTTGCTATTTATTCCCTAATTCCCTACCTGTCATCCTCCTCGTCTTCTTCACCGTCTTAATTCCTCTCCTTTTTTCCTATTCATTGAATTACCCACCGCTTGAATAATGAATGTATATAGGAAAGATTCTTTGGGTAATACTACTTATGCTGATAGGACTATAAGATAGCTTCCTTTCCCTTAACTTATCCCTAACCACTTTGCGAGCTTTCTCCCTCTCAAAGCCTGCTTCACACTGAGAGAAGTCATATAATACTCCACAAAAGAATCTTCCCTCCCTTTTGCATTTGTATAGACACATTAAATACTACCAAAAAGCCAGTGAGTATCAATTAAAAGTCGAAAGCTCCTTTGGACTATTAATTGTAAATCAAAATGTTTCATTTGAACCAGAATTCTGTTAGATCTATCTATTCATGGAAGTTTTTGCAATCTTCTTTCCCCTGAGATGATCCTTTATGTATCTTTGCAGTTCCAGGAATTTTCAGTATTCTGGGTTGAGCAATCACAAGACAATTTTTTTTTCATGAATTGATGAATAATTTTTTTGCCTCGTTAATGAACTATTATATTGGCAAATAAATACAATGCTTCTGCGAATTGCGTTTTTTTTTGGAAAATTTTTGTAATGTAATACAATGTTTGCCTTACTGTGAGCAAGTGAGCAAATCAAACCATTGCAAATACATTGACTCGAGTTTCTTTTCTACTTCTGATTGAAGCATTCAAATAATTTTGTAATTCCAAGTACCATTAAAATAGTTCTGTGAGACGCCGAGTGCCATTAAATCACTGAATTACATACATATGTAGTGCTTAAACTATGCATAAAGGGTTACTGATGCAATGATGATCATGTGAGAGGCTTCCCCAAGTATCGCAACTACGTAAGTACATTTTTTTGTAAGATGCTACGAATATTGGAGTGGAAAATTCACGAACTGAGAAATCCCATGAAAATATGGTAAAATAAGGGCGAGTGGGTGGGGTTGAAGAAGAATCCTTACACAAATGACGGAATTCTCGGTGTGTTTGGGGACAAAAGAGAGAGAGAGAAGTGAGAGAGGAGAGGGAACTCATCCAATGTTACAAAGGCCATAAAAAATGAGTGGGAAAAAAAGAGCTGAGAGACAGAGAGTTATAGAGAAACTTCCCCGGGATATGGATAATAATAATGAAAAGGTCTTTTTTAGCCATTTCGTACTTTACATGCAGCCATAATCGTAATAAGCTCCATGAGTCTCTCTCTCTCCCAAGGCTTAGGGTGTGAGATCCCCGAGGGATGGCCGGAGCTGGCGGACTGGGAAATGTGCGAAAATGTGATGCTAAAAGTCATCATAAAATCCTCGCTCCATCCTATTCTTCTTCATCACCTTCTCACGTGAAAAGAGGGAGTACTCTTAGCCACTCTGCGGGTGAGGACACAAAAAAATAAGAATTTTTGTGTGCCAAAAAAGCATCTTTCCCGTACCATTCCCCGTATGTACAGTAAATATATATATAGTAAATGTGTTCATGCACGTAATTATATATAACTATATGTACATATATGTTTAACATGGAGCCTTCAGTGACGACGAAGAAAAAGACATCTCTCGCCCAGACAGTTGGAGATTAAGTTACTCATGTTGATGCTTGAATCCCATCATGTTCAACATTTACTTACATGCTCTCTTCTCCATTATAGCCATGATACCAAACAAGAAAAAAAAAGTCGAGTGCAAAGACAGAAGGAAAAGGTTGAACAATGAGTCCCTCTCTCCTTTTTTTTTTTTTTTTTTGCTTTTCTTCTTCTTTTTTCATCCTTTTCACGAGGAATATAAAGGGAACACTGGGCCCAAAAAAGTGATTACAGGTGATAATAGCAGTTACATGGCGGAGGAGCGGGACAAGAAAGACGAGAGGGAGAAAGTGAGAGAGCAAAATGCAAAGAACGAGAGAGAGAGAGAATAAACGTGGAAAGAGTGTCTTTAGAGGGATGAATAAGAGAAGAAGAAAAAAACAGACACATTCAAAAGTCATAATTTCATTTCTCAGTCTCCTTTAATTACTCTCCCCTGTGGAGCGGCAATGGAGACGGCATACACCTCACGTCATCATTTTCTTCTCTCAATTACCAGCTCCATTCTACCGTTATATAATTCCTTTACGTGTGTCAAACAACCAACATGGAGATTCCTTTTTTTTTTAGGTATACTTTTTGGTGTGTTTTGTATCAATCTTGGTAATAATCCAGCCTTTGGAAGCTCAATTTCTTCGTCAAAATGCTTGGTTTTTAATTATTCAAATCATTCATATCTGGATTCTCCCTTTTTTGTCCTCTGCCATCTCAATTACCATATTTCACTTTATGCTGGAGAAAAATGAGGAAAAAATCGAAAACTTCCCGTAATGAGTAATTCCACTGGCCATTATTGATTCTTTGGTTGAATTAGCTCAAGTTTGACACCTGGAAATGATCATCTTCATAATTCGTAACTAATGGAATAAATGAAGGTTATGAATTCAGATGAATTATTATTGTGATGAATAAAAATTACTATTGTCACATCTCATTTAATTTTTCAATCCCATTTATTTCCGTTTATTTTTCATCTCCTCCATTTTTTAATAAAAAGAAGCTGTTTCCTTCAAAAGAATCACATTGATTTGGTTGTGAACAATTTACGCCTTGCATCGAAATCTACTTTGTGGCTATTAAATATAATCTTAATAATATAGTATATAATATAAAGCAGAAAAGATTCTTTGTCAGGTATTTTTACAAGTACGTATGTATGTATGTATACGCAAGGGGAAGGAAATTTAAAAAAAAAGAGGTTGTAAGGGGTTAAAATAATATGAGCTTAAGTTGGTACAACATTGTCGTGTTTCTCCATACGAGTGTGTGTGTGTTTTAAATTAATACAGGAACTTTGTTGAAGAACTAAAAAAAATGGTCAGTTATACTCTAAATCATTATGTAAATAATAACAATTATAATAATAACACAATATAATTACAATGATTGAATGTAATAAAATAGCGAGCGTGTAGTATAACGTTCTAACGTCCGAACAAACAAATGGCGGTTTTTTTGAGACAATAAAAAATACATATAATGTAGGTATAATATGCAAGTATAAGGTTAGTATTACACACCTTTGTTTTTTTATTTAAGTATACAAGTACATAGGGATGCTTTCATTGTCATATAAATGGAATAATGGGAGCACACGTATGTACATATTACAGAGAAAAGCCACAAAGAATATATGGATCCCCTTCCAACGAGGAAAAAGAGGGTCTAATAGAGACTATATAACATGACCACCACTTAAATGCAAAAAAAAAGTTAGTGAGCTATATAATAAAAAAAACAAATTTGCCACTACATTTATTTTGTACATGATTATTTACATCTTTTATGTCTCCTTTTCCGCCGTCTGTCAACTTTTTCTCTGCCAACAGTCTGTACAGAGCTGAACATTCACAATTTCTTTTTTTTCTTTTGCGCAAACTACTTTTTTTAACATGTTGCTTTCGACTACTGTACATCGTAGGCTGAATAAAAAAAGGGAATACTAAAAAAATTACACTCACACAGTCCCACTTCC
Organism: Disparrhopalites patrizii; assembly: GCA_034698585.1. Classification (NCBI taxonomy): domain Eukaryota; kingdom Metazoa; phylum Arthropoda; class Collembola; order Symphypleona; family Sminthuridae; genus Disparrhopalites; species Disparrhopalites patrizii. Next base: position 7,469 of record JAQGBT010002281.1, read on the forward strand.
ATTGGTAATACTCGGTCATTTACTCCAAAATATAGTACCTTAATAAGGGTAATTATTATTAGGCAATCATACTCATTACGTAAGTATGTGGTCCTTTTCCATAATAATTCTTTCGAGTTGAGAGGTTACAAATATACATATATTATATATTATATATATATTATATCTAAAAAATAAATACATATTAATATTCTGACTATTCTTATTCGTTAACTTTCCTTTTATACATGGTTTAAAAATGCAAATAAATACATTTCGAGGCATTTCTATACGCGTTGGTTCCATCAGTTGTGTTTTTTTTTGCACTTTTCTGGTTTTTTTAGAAAATAAAAACTTGGAGGGGTTCATTAACTTTGCCTCTGTTACAGTGATCCGTATGCATATTTAAAAAAAACATATCTCGCAGTATTTTTTATGCACATTTTACACGTAAAAAAGTACATTTTAATTTTACGGGGTAAAAAAAAATGCCGGAGTGATTTGAAGAGCATGTAATTATTCTAAGGGAACGGTGGTATCATCATAAAACATAGCACATTTTAAAAGCTCTCTATTTTTCGGGGTATAGATAAACCTATGCCTAGTGGGGTTTATGCTCCTAAAAAGATGTTTTCTTTGCATTACACTGCTTGCAAAAATTATTACTGTCATACGAGTTTATTACCCGTAAAAATTGCACATTAAAAAAAATGAAATGCATTTGCATTGAACAGGGTAAACACCCTGCTGGATCATTTCTAAACCATCTAAAATAAGATTTTGCTCAGAAATTATTTAAATCTTTTTGTCTCACATTAAGTCTATAGTTACTGGCTTTTGCGTTTGTTGGAGAAAGTACGCTGTGGAAGGGAAAATATTTTGTTCTGGTGGACCCGAAATTTTTTTAGAGAAATGTAGCCTTGTAAAATATGCGCGGGAAATTTGCAATGATAGGCATTTTCCGACTGGACAAAATCTATGTTTTTATGTAATTTTTGCGTTGCTATTTTTTTTTACAGAAAAGAGGTAAGTACTGCGACACGAAGGGTGATTTCCTTTCTATCATAAAGTTCATCTAAAATCAGACAATTCAATAAAACACCTAATAAATAAACCTACGTTTAGTGGTCACTTCACACAGCGGAGGAAGGGGAGAACGCGATAGTGGAGAAGTGAGATAACTTTGTTTAAAAAAACACTTTTTATAACACTGAAGCGTAGGACGATCAGCAGAAAGGGAAATTTTGTTGATAGGGCACTTTTATGGCGTAAAAAATTCCATTCTTCCTCGAAGTTCTGGAGAAGGGGGAGGCGTTCACGAATGTTCTGCGTCGAATATGAGACAATTTCGCCGTAAGTAACACTTATTCCACAGGGATCCTTATTTATACAAGGAGTCATTACTTCCAAATTTTCCTTGCATTATTTTCCGTCGAATAATTTCTCTAATTTTGCACCACCAACGAACAACAAATTCACATTGAAATTCCCGGGAAAACTTTTCTCTTTCAATTCACGATGATCAGTTTCTTTTACGAAAAAATAGTCCAAGGAAAAAGAAGAAGCACTGGCTTTTTTTGGAGGCACGAATTTAAAAATTGTTTCTGTAATTCCGGAAGACATTTGATGAAAATACAATTGTTGGAGGGATGAAGTCATGGACGAAAGGGGAGGTATTATTTGGTCCTCAGGGTATATCCGAAAGGGAGCCAGGCACCTTCGTTGAACTTATGTATGCATATACATATAAGTTATTCTTGATAATTTAAAAATCCTCTCAAACTCCCATCAATATTAAAGGTGTAAGAGTCTAACAGCAATAACAATAGTCTTTGTATTTTATTATGGAGCACGATTGATTGCAATTTTTTAGGTGATTTGAAAACACTTGGTTCAGTTCATGGCTTTTATAACTATAAAGCCGTACACATTTGTGTGCAGACGTGCACAAATGTATACGCAGGTGTATACATATGTATGTAGGCGTACACATATGTATATAGTTTTTTTTACAAAAATTTCCGCGACTCCATGGAGGGGTCCATGCCGATTTCGTTGTCATATTACCTTCAATATTTATAATAACATGGAAGTAGCCAACACGTCTGTCCGTGTCCCTATGTATCTTTGTATTTGTTGTATGTACACATTCTGTATGAATTGTTATTGTACATGTAAAACTCTTTAATGTCTTCTTCATCCGATATTGTCCAATATATTGGAGAGGGGGAGGGGAAACTTTATGTACATCTGGGCAGGAAATGTGGTATATGGCATTATTTGCACGTGTAAGAAGTTCTGGTGACGGTGCAATTTTTACACTCAACTTGACAACACCACTTAAAAGTACATTTACAACGCTCCACGACCGTCTTGACGGAGACGGTGTAGCCCCGACCACAACACATGAGGTCACAGCCATCCACACCCATCGAGGTCACATTACAAGCTCGCCCCACCGTCCCACTCACCCCATAGCGACTGTCTCGCTCACAGAAGTTGGGGGAATCCTCGAAGAAGACGAGGTCCTTCTTGGATGGGGGCTTATGATCCGGATTGTAGGGCTTCAATTGGAATTTGTACCGGGTTCGCCGGCCGAAATCCCGTAAACTCCCCGCATTACTGATGAGGACACGGGAGGCTCCGTCGAAGCGATCCTTGATGGAATTCCCCACCTCCCGCAGATGAGGCAGTCTCATCCAACATGTCTTCATCGTGCAAGACCCGGACATCCCGTGACATTTACACTGGCGATGCATCAATGACTGCACGTGCTGGAAAAACCATCGAAAAAAAAACAAAAATTAAATAAATATATTCTGGAAGTATCACTTTTTTTTATATTAAAATCCACGGCCTTTGAAAATCTTCTCAAGTCCCTTTGGTCATTATGCATTATGCACACATACGCATAAGCCCACTCCTGACCCTTGTAAATATCATCCTTCCTAGCTCCGTTTATTCCGAATGCAATATCTTTCATTTTTTCTACGTCATCGCATTCTCCTTAAAGATCGCAGTCTCCTTAACATCTGCTAAAACTTGAGAAAAAAGGGAATTAAGTTCAAGAACTTGTCAAACATTCCAAAATTACTATGTTGTGCAACAATCACTTTTTTTAAGTGCATTATTGAGGAAATCCTGTGGAGACAGAAGATCCACCAGGAAGACAAGGATGATGACAAGGAAAACGTTTTTATCTGTAGCTTTTGGACCTGATTTTTTTTTTTAGTTTCATCCCCCTCCCTCCCTCTTCCTTCCTGCCCTGACCATATATGAACTTGTTTCGGGAAAGAGAGGGGAAAAGTTGATGAAATTTTAGAAATTAGTCACATCTTCCACGCATATGATTACACTTTACTTTCTCCCTCACACTCACATGCACACGCTCCATTTTAAGAGCTTTTGCCCTGTAATTCAATACCAACAATAGCGCACACGCTCTCCCTTTAATTCATAGGTAAGTAAAGTAATAAAGAACAGAAGGGGGAGACAAGAGACGTTCACACACACACTCACAATGTAAGGGCAATGGAGTGCAGCTGCCCTTTTTTTTTTTTTTTTTTTACAAAAAAAGCAAGTATTTTTTTCCAAAGCCACCAAATACATTTCTTTTTGGTGTGTGTGCAAAGCATTAGAATATCTCCAGCTTCTTTTGGTGGTGAGCCATATGGGTCTTTCAAGTTCTGTGTCTTCTCATCCTCCTCCTCCCCCTGGCTCAGGTTCGTCTTTTAATGGAAAAAAAGAGTCAATATGCTCTGCATATTTACCCACTCACTGAGCATCTTTTTTTTTTCCAAGGAGGATATTAGGTTTTACTTTATATTTTATTCAGTGACAAAGCCCCGTCCGTGATAGAGAGGGTCTCTTTCCTCAAAAACACTGTGTGAGAGGGAAGTGAGGAGGGAAATGCATACATTGTAGTACTGTGTAGTTTTTTTCTTCCTTGGAGAAGGCGAAAAAAAAAAGATTTTAAAAAAGAAGTGTGTATGTGTATGGACAAGGGAGACAAAGCAAAGACGAGGGAAGAATGAATGTCTTCCTCCGTATTAACAAACAGTTTTATTGACAAAAGTTTTGACTCTTATGTGAGGCAGTGGAAACACTTTATGCTTTTCACAAAATGTCAGCTAGAGAGTGAAAGAGGGAGAGAGACAGAGAGAATAAGAGAAAGAAACAGAGAGAATAAGAGAAAGAAACAGAGAGAATAAGAGAAAGAAACAGAGAGAACAAGAGAGAGACAGATAGAATAGTAGAAAGAAATAGAGAGAACAAGAGAAAAACAGAATAAGAGAAAGAAACAGAGAACAAGAGAGAGACAGGGGAGCAACAGACAGTGAAATAGAACGAGAGAGAGAGCGACAGAGGGAACAAGAGACAGAGAGGACAGGAGAGACAGAGACGGAGAGATTTTTCGTTTTCAAGGTAATACTCATAACTTTAGAAGGTGAGAGAGAGAAGAGATATAGTGAAAACAAAATGAGGAGAAATGGGGATAAAAAGGAGGGAGACAAAGAGAGAGAGAGGACGCAGGAAAAAAAGTGAAGAGTATTTAAAGTGCTGTTGGATTAGAGGGTGGATCTTTGTTAAGAAAGAAGAAAAATAGAGCCTGTAAATGGTAATGGAGTTAGAATGAACTGCTGACAACTGCGACAAACAATTTAGTTATACATATTGTTGTAAAAAAAGTCGAACATGTCCATTCTAGTAAGTTTTTTGGTCGTCACCAGACACATCACACTCACATTCACTATCTCTCTCCCCCTTCTCACCCCTTCAAACAGTAAGGCGTTTCCAAATCGGAAATTTACTATGGAATTCCCTATGACTCTCTCTCTCTCTCTCTCTCTCTCTCTCTCTCTACCCGTCAAACAGTTATAACTTTGCACCTTTTTTGCCCCGTCTTTAAAAAAATCCTTTGGCAAAAAAAAAGGATTTCTTCCCTGTACACGATATTTCTTAAAGAAATGTCTCCATCTAGACTTTCACAGTCTTTTCCCTGAGCTATGTAATAATATTTTTTTTTACTTCCCCTGACCATATAAAATGTCTTTGCCTATAAAATTAATGAAGTGACACCCCTCCTATCTCCGTAATGCGAAGGTATGGTATTGCTTGGTGATGATAATGATGATGTGATAGGCAGTAAATAATGGGGCAGTTGATGGGAAGGATGGACAAGATTTTTAAAAAAACACAGGATGAGAGGAATAACAAGGACTGAAAGAAAAATAGATATAATATAATAATGGCAAAAGAGCACTCACCATCCGTCCAGCTTCATTATTGTGAAGATTCATGGTGCCCCTCATGTCACGTGCCTTCTCCCCAGCATCGACAAAGTCTCGGGAGAATTTATAACCAAATTCGATGTTGTCGGAACAGGAGCCCCACTTCCAGTTCTGATCACCCGAGATGGACCGACTGTATTTATTATGAAGTCTATAGTCACAGGTACAGGACTCAATCGTTCCCTCACTGCATGCCCGCACCACGGCATGAGTCACGGCAGCACTCGTGATGGCGTACAGAAACGAAGTCTCTCGACAGCCTGCAACAAAAGAAAAAATATAATGTATTCATTTATGTCTTTAATCCAAAGAAAAAATTAGGACTTGCTCCAATTATTTTAATGAACTTGTAAGAAAATAGTACGACAATCCCTTTCGTAAATATTTCTTTCTCTCCACAATCCATTGTACAAAAGATGTCCTTGTGACAACTTCGGATAATCCTTTCTTTTGTGCCAATATTTATGACATTTCTAGTGAAGATAACCCTTTCCTGTACTGCAACATTTACTTCCCTGAGTGAGCCCTACAACAAATACTTTGTAAGATGTATGTATGGAGGGTATAGAAGCAAATGGGCTTAAGTCCATATTTTTTTAAATTAAGATATTCTGATTAAAACACTCCAGTAACAGCTGGACTTTGCACGTCGTCACTTATTTTGGTCGGAAATGTTAAAAAAAAATAAAAAATTACAATTTTTCATAAGAACGCATCAGGAGCATTTTGTTCCTCCCCTGGTAAAATATTTTTTCTTTACTTAATCCCCTTTGATTCGAAAATCTTCATAAGAAATATGTTAGTTCAGATGGTTATTTCAAAAGATTCCACACATTTTCCTCGGGAAAAAAAATAATTATGTCACTGTGCTGTCATCGTGGAGTGTAGGTGGTCAGGGGCAAATAAAGGACGAGGACAAAGTTTGAACAAATTAAGATGGGAAAAGGTGGGGTCGGAAAATGGATAGAATTCTCATCCGTCCACACAGATCACAAGGAGGACAAGTGACATGATGAGGAGGAAGGGAAAAATGGAAAAGATAAGATTAGAGATGAAGTAATTAGTAAGAAGAGATTACGGACTACATAATAAGTCCTCTTTTCCATCTTCAGAAAAAACTTCATCTCTTGTGGTTTTCTCTCTCTCTCTCTCTTCTTCCATTTATCCCCACAAAAGAAAGCACTTGTACTGCATCTCCTCTCATGCCATTCAAATAGGCTTTGGAAGGGACACTCTATGGAGATCAAATATTATGCATGAGAAAATACATATACATATGTTGAATGTACAAAAAAAAAATCCCTTGGGTCCGGGGATTGTTGTTTACATTTGTCCACTCTTTTCCTCGTGAGCTCATTGAGAGTCGCTCATGCGAGAGTCTTTGCTTATCTGTAATAGGAAAAGACGATTTTTGCATTTACTCTCCGTCTTCTCCTCCCTCCACCTAATATCCCTGAGTCCTCACCGGATTAGCACCACAACACAAGCTGGAGGAGATTTGTAAGGCATATATGGAATTTGGAGCGACGGAGAGAGGAGATTGAGGGAGATTGAAGGGAAAGAACTAATTTGGAAGCGAGATGGGCAAAATGGAGATTGTGTGGGAAGGACACAAAGGGACAGGGTGAAGGAGGAGGTGGGATCCAAAAGGAAGGAGAAGAAAAGATCAAGAGAAGGGAGACAGAGAGAGGAGGACTTTATATGTGTTATAAATGCCACAGGTCGAAGGAGAGAGAGAGAGAGAGAGAGGGATAGAGAAATATTTACAAGGTTCTCCCTCAACTCTTTCGAGGAATTAGTAGAGACTTGTCAAAAATCGGGTATTCATGCATGTCGAAATCTCCTTTATGGACTCACTGCTCCCACAAAACTACTGCCATTACAAGGTATAAAACATGATAAGAGAATAGCCTGTAAAATTGATACACAAAACATTCGCTTTACTTTTTGTCTCCCCTTCATGTTTTTTCCCTCTCTCTCTCTGTCTTTTGTATCCTCTAACGCCATACAATTTCAAAAGTGTGTGTGGATTAAAGCCTTTATTGGTTGTTATGTTTCTTTTATGATTAAGAGGAGAAAAAACATAGAGGATAGAGAAAGAGTGAAATCCTCCGACTATTTCTCTCTCTCTCTCTCTCTCTCTCTCATTCTCCCACAAATCCCACAACTCACTCAATGATGGTAAATGAAAGAATAAGACAAAAAAAAGATCTCTCCTGTAGACATTTCTCTCTCTTTCTCTCTTCCTCTCTTATTCTAGGTAAACTAAGTATAAATAAAATACGCTTCGTCACCACTCTGCGGGTGGCATAACCGCCACTCACACAATATTAGCTCACCCTACTTGTTCCCTCATCATTCGATCATCGATCAATACACACATTATTCCCTTATAGTATATGTTGTATATAGGATATAGTCATATGGGTGTACCATACTCGGACTCATTTCCCTTTTCTCCCATGACACAAGAGCATCTTGTGATAATATCCTATGGATAAAAAAAAAGTTGTACGGGACTTTTTATGTCTATACTATTCTTTTAAGACATTTTTCTCCTTGGTTTTTTCGGATGGAACCCACGCAAGGATTTTCACCCTTGTTTCTTTTTTTTTACCCCTTCGAATAATATTTGACAATTTAACCCCAAACGCAGGCTTGATCCTTTATGATTCTTTCATTATTTAGTATTACCATTATTTTCTTGAACCCATATTATTTAACCCATATATCCCGTTCCCTTTGAAGGTATATCTCATTTTTTCTGGCGAAGAATTGAAATAGTAGTCGCTCTGGTTAAAGAATGCAAAACCATTATTCTCTGTCACACAATTAAATTGATGGAAATTTTGTGAAACAAAATTGTGCCTGGGTGGTTGTATTATTTATTAGGTTTGTTTCGGCTTCAATGCAAAGGTTCTTCGCTCAAAATTGGAACAACAAAATTGGGAGAGAACAAAGAGATTGGGAAAAAGACTTGCATGTATCCCATTTTGAAGAGAAACATCTTGAGAAGTAGGGAGAAAATTCTAAGGACGTGAAATATTATGTTAAGCTTCAATCTCAGAAAAATGGCAACTTGAATAAAACAAAGGAGAGCATACAAAAAAGGCACTTTCAACACTTGCCTCTCTCTTAAAATATTACTTTGGCTCCACCAAAAATTGAAAAAAAATAAACGTCTATGGCTCCAACAAATTATACTTTTCCCGGAGAAAATCCAATGAAGAAACCCAATTGTCTGCAGGTAATTTGTCAATGTGAACACTTTTATTACTTCAGATTTTAGAGGTCGCTCTGACAATTCCACATACATTTCCCCATCTTTATTAACTCTCTCGCTATCAGCAACACGCGTTCATGTCATGGAGAAAGAATAAATGGAGGAGCTGCATGAAAGATCCCAGAAAAAGAGGCTTCCACAAAAAAAAAACTGGGATTTGTGCTATTTCCCTGCTAAACCACGGACTTTTTTTTAGTGAATAAAAGAAAGTCTGAGTAGAGAAGATATTATTCTAATAGTATTTCTCCATAGCAGATAGATTCCTTTCATCTCCACCACTCCTGCGGGGCTTAAAGGGAGAGGGGAGGATGATGTATAATATGACAAACCATTTTCTGGTATGTACCAGTATTTATGAGGCTGCATATGAATAAAGGATTTAAGGAGGAAGGAGAGTAAGTGGACAGAGAGAAAGAGAGAAAAAGTGTACATGTATGTGTGAGAGAGAGAGAGAGAGAAAGTAGAGAAAAAACGGGAGATGAGATTTAGAGATTTTGCTCTCCTCCTCCTTCTTTAAGCGACTTAAGCTTGAGTCCGATGATTTACACAAGTCTGCTCAATTTAGATTCTATCGCTTGCTATTAGGCATCAGGTAAATGCCTGGTTTCCATTTCATGAATCCATTTTCATCTTCATCATATTACGCTTATCTCGGCTCCTCATCTCCACAGCTTAGCTTCTCTCTCTCTCTCTCTCTCTCGCCCTCCTCCTTGAAACAACACACGTTCTTCGGAACTTGTATTAAACATCCAGCGGTTGCAGTATGACTCCCTCTATCTTTTTTTTCACTTTCCTTCTTTCCCTATATATCTCCCTGCATTTTTTTTAATGACGAACCTACAAGAAGAAGAGGCTGTGGAGAGAATGCAAGAATATTAGGATATTACTGCTACCATCGTTATAAGATAAAACATTCACACCGTCTGCCTCCCTTCTTCCCTCAGTCCTGGCGCAGGGCCTCTTCCATCCACTCTTTCCATCTATATTCTAATTCCTTCGTGATAAGAGCAAAGATGCAAGGAAGAGAGAGTGGCAGTGAGAGAATGAAAGAGAGAAAAGCGACATACGGGGAGAGAACGAAAGAGAAAAGAGATACGCAGAGAAGGGAGATACAGAGATATAGAGACTCTGAAGTAAGAGCACAAATGAGATCATATGTTGATGAGACTGAACTACTACTTAACACCAACTTGAATAGCTAAACATGTGTGAAAGTGAGGAGGAGAAAAAGGGACTGAGAAGCCGCGTCTCTCTCTCTCTCTCACCCTGACACCAACCAACTAACAAACCACACATGATTTTCCACCGCAAACCAAATATTTTTATATCACTCTCCCTCCACACACATCACATGCCCTCTCCTTCTAGTGCAACGCAGATGAAAACCCTTTTTGCCGCCACAACAACCGTAAATAAAATAAATAAAAAAAAATGTATACATCTAATACACCTCTCCATTGCCATAAGACACGCCGAAACACGAGCGGGCGGGCGAGAGTACAATCCTATACGATTACACCCATTGTTCGCAACTGCTAATTACTGGGTCAACAAAAATCTCCCCCAAAGCTTATGTATACATTCTTTCAAGTCGGTGGCAGCTGTAATAAAAACAAAAAAAAATAGAAAGGGAAAAGGCAAACATACAGAAGCACGAGGAGAGAATGAAAGGGGGAGGGGAAGACCAAAAAGGCCGCAATTATCTCCAGTAAATACCGCAGCGTGCGAGACCCTTTAGGAAAATGTATCAACAGATAAAATATAATGCTTTTATTAGCACCACACAAAACAAAATCAAAAGGAGCCGAACAGAGAGTTTAAGGTGGAGGATGCTCACTGAAATGGGCCTACAACAAATAATTTGCATGGCGTTTCTCCAACCAATCATTATCCTGGTTTTCCCGAGAGTATGTATTTCTACAGTGCCTGCAATCTGCCATAACCATATAAACTGCATACATAGACGCTGTCAATACTACGGAGATGGGATTAACAAACGATTATAACCTTAAATTTCCGCCAAAATGTTAGGGCAAAATGTAGGGCCTTGAAATGGGGAGGAAATGACAGTAAATAAAAAACGACTAGAGGTTCTCAGAAAGCCTCTGGGAATGGGAAAGACGATAGTTGGTATACCTTATAGTACAGAGATCTGGAAATTAAGTTAGCACTTGGTGAAGACGGGCCTCAGCACGCAACTCTCCTAGGGGGTTCTTCACCCTCCATAGACAGCTGTGTCTGTGTATCATGGAGGTAATAATACTAAATAATCAATGCTAAAAGAAAAAAAAATATGTATGGGCATCACACCGTTATGTAAGCTACACCCTCTCGTCCACATCTTTCCCTCTTCCTTTTTCATTGTCTTGAGTATCAACAATAACACCATCATTTCAAATTCATTGGCATATGACAGGAGTTTATCAAATATAATACAGCTCACTCTCCCCCTTGCTTTTGCCAGCCTTTTAAGCTGTATGGCATTATAACGTTTGGCTGGAGCATGACATCCTTTCCACGTGCTTTTCGTCCCCGTTGGATGCACACAGCTCCAGTCTGGGCTGGGTACGCCTTGGATGCGTCCGAATCACATGTAAATAAGTGTGATATGCACAACTGAGCTACACACTGTGGGGTTTGTGTTTAGAGATTTTTTTAAATATCGTTCGTACAAAAAAATGTGTACAAATACAAATGTGTGCGTTGTGATAGAGAGAGAGACCGAGAAAGAGAGAGATAGAGTAACATGCCATAGGTTCCCAAGTATTTTGTTTAGTATTTAAATACAGAGAGAGAGAGAGACTACATGTTATGAGCACCCCACCCACAATTAGTCCTACTTTAGTTTGCATGTACTCAGGTGAGTTTTTATTAAAGCGTGGGTATTGTTTCCAACAGCAGTACGTCTATTGTTTCATCTATCACACACTCACACATGCATCGGCATTCACATGGAAATCTTCTCCAACCTTGTGAGAAGATAAGTGCATTTACAAATTATTTGTTCACAGAAAATAATACTGATAATAATACTAAATACTATACTATATATTAAGTACTAATCATTCCATATAGTTCCCCTCCGCTTCCACAGCTCTCCTTTGCCATTCGGATGTATATATGCGTATTTAGTCCTCCGCATAATAAATGGCTTCAAAGAGTTCTCAAAGTGTTTTCCCTCCGTGAATGTGCGTGTGTGCGTGGAGGAAAGAACGATTAATATTGTAGAGGAAAGAGAGAGAGATGCTGGACGAAATAATCAATAATGCACAGAGAGAGAGAGAGAAGAAGAAAAGAAAAGCTAGGAAGAGTCTGTGTGTTTAGAAATGTAAAATATGTAAAATGACTATCCGTGTATGACAAGCAACTAGACTAAATGTCTGGGACCGTTTAACCTCCGTAATATTTCTTTGATTAGGATGGCTAGCCCACCCGGTAGGTAACAAGTAAACCACAAGAGATATAAGGAGGAGAGAGATGAGAGAAAGAGAGAGAGAGAGAGAGAGAGAGAGACAGAGGTGAATAATGAATGCAACCGATGAGCACCATGCATTTCAATGTAATACCCAGTTCTTCCCACATCCCCCGAATAACTCTAGTAATTAAGCCATCCCCGATTTCCCATGCAAAGCTGATTTCTATGAATATTCCATAAGCAGACAAACTCGTGTTTTGTCAGTGAAGTTGTCGCGCTCCCACGATTTACATGTATTTTCATGTCCTTGAAAAAAAATTAAACACTTAATAAATAGCATTGTGGGGGGCACCAAAATAAATCCATTGATTGGGTATGAGCAAATGGAGATTAAAAGAAGAATTAAGACTGCAAAAGCCCTTAATAGCCCATATAATTGAGAGGAAGATGTGCCGTGATCAAATATTACCTGGAGAATCTGGGCATTTGAGAATCTGAGCATCCCTTGTGGCAGTAATAGGGTAATAGATACACAGAATTACCTGCTCACAACAGAGGGTCAGTAGTCAAAGAGCCCTGATCCTGACGGAGCGTATTATTATGCTTTTTTCCCTCGCTCTCTCTCTCTCATCTTGGACGTACTTCGACGGGAGAGAGAATGCGTGAGTGTCATGATGATTTTCTTTAATAGTAATAATCTTAAAAATAATACGAAATAGAGAAAAAAAATTATGCTATCAATATAAATAGTAAGGGAAGCGATCATGCACATGAAGGGGTAGAGAGGGAGAGGAAGAAAAAAAAAGGGACATAAATAACAGGACGTACATACATTTTCCCTTCGGTGTATGCATATTTGTTGTAGCTATATATATACAAACATATAGTTACACAAGCGTAAAACTCCGGCCAAGAGAAACTCGCTCTCACCGTGTTATAGAGAGATCAAGGCGTTACCCCACTGGTTTCGGTGGAGAGCCGCTGATACTGATGATGATGAGAGCCACAGGTGTTTGGCAAGACCCATTACCACCCTGAATCTACTCACTCACTCCGGAGCCTTTTTCCACTCACGCAGACCACTGCTGGCCCAGGGCCCGAAAGGAGCATCTGAGAGAGGAAAAGGAGAGAAGATGAAGGAGACAAAGAGGGAAAGGGGTACAAAAGACCATTCATAAAATCAATGCACTTCCCTTGGCCAAACATTAATCTCTGGCATTCCTTGCACTTACTAAATCCATGCTCCTTGCATTTAAATATATATGTTCCTTCCTCCTCCTTTTCCACAACTTTTACCCTGTAAATAATGCGCAACTTGAACATGTGCAAAGGCCCTCTCTCTCACTGTTGATCATATCAGTTGTAGTATGTGTTCCCACTATTTATTAGTGTTTTCTCAATTGAAAATATCCACATATCCTCGAGAGAATGCCTTGAGACGGAGGGATTTCCAGGAGAGTGAATCTCCAAGAAATATTCCAGGGAGATCATCATTGAAACGTAATATCTCCTTGTGCATACAATACTTTGATGCTCAAGGATTGTTTTTGACCAAGTGCATGCAGACGTTAAACCCAAAACTGCCCAAAGAAGTGACAAAACCTGAAAATCTTTTTTACGCCAATTTATTTATATTTTCGCTTTTGCTGTAGCCTAACTTAGAAATATTGATTTTGTGCGGATTTTTATTGCGAATCTTGTAAAGAAACGTTATCTCGATGCGAAAATACTTCACCAAACTATGGACCCTGCGCGAAGTACGAAAGTCAGTCAGGAATCCCTATTTTTGATGGCGCGTGAAAAACTGTTTAATCTTAGTAGATGAGAATGAATCCTTTTCAAATAGATCGTCAATAAAAGCCAGCGTGGGTAAAAAGGAAAAAAAGAAAGGGGAGAATTGAGAGTCTCGGCAACTGAGAGCAAGTGTTGGGAGATCACATCATTGTTTTCCCAGCCTAATCTTCACTAATGATTTTGAAGGCAACTCTAGAATAATCAAAACAAGAGTAGACCAATGAATTCTGCCTATTCTGCGTCTTCTTCCAAGTTGCATTGCCAGTATTATTTCCTCCGTGCCTCTCTCTATCTCTCTCGCTCTCTCCCTGGGACAAGAAGATGAAACGTGGGAAACTCTAAACCAGATGCGGATGATCATCTTGTATTTTCCAATTATTTATTACGCAAATCTCATTCCTAAACCTACTACAACATCCACCCAACAAGGTCAAAAAGCAAACTATATTTCCCTTCCAAAATAAGCAATCTCTCTCTCGCTTTCTCTGATAACGTCCCTTATTTCTTTCAGAGCCCACCAAAAAAACGTTTCAGGATAGATTTTCTTCTCAATATATCTCCATAACCTCTGTTTGTTTCCCATATTTCGAGTTTGTCATCTTCCCTGGAACACTATCCTTCGTGCAGTATCCTTTACAAAATCTTCCTTTCCATAGTTGACCCACACAGAGAGAAAGGGAAGAGAGAGAGAGAGAGAGTTAGAAAATATAATGAGAGACAGAGATGGTACATGTCACTGAAAAAAATCACATCTCCCGCCGAGGAATCATGAAGATGACACAAGAGAGTAAACAATAGAGAATAAATGAGATATCTAAGAAGGAAATGAGTACTCTCGCAAAAATTTATTGTGTATTCTCTCCACCCCCTCACCCTCCAACGTCAACATAGAAGAACGTTCAGAGAGAGAGAGAGAGGATAAAAGATAAATAGAGAGGGAAAGAGAGACTACATGTAGGTACACATGCTTTTTTTTTGCATTATGTAAACAATAATAATAATTGTTTAAAATGAAAGGATTCAGTGTAAGTAGAACTAAAGAGGATAGGGCAATGGAGAGGAAATGAGAGCTGATTGTTTTTTGTCATATAGATTTATAATATCTTTTGTTTACCAAATTAATAGTGAGGGAAAAACGATGATGATGAATGAGGAAAAAAATTCTGTCAATATTTGACTTCTCCTGTGTATATACCATTATTGTATGGGTGATAGGCTAGAATATACATATGTGTATACACCAAGACTATGTTGGTATGTACGACACAAAAGAGATTGGGTGTCGGCACTGTCCTTGACAAGCCCGATAATTTATGAAGGAGACGTCTATATGCATCTCATGTACCTCCACTTGTACTGTAATCTGTGGAAATGCTCATGCACAGATTATGGATGAGTGATCATGTTTTTCTTTCTTTTTTCCAGTGCACCATGCAAACCGACCAAATTTCAATGGAGACAAAAGAGCCATACGCCTACAGGAGTATCAACTGCTGACACGTTTTTGATTTCTTTTTTTTTCATATTTTTTGCAGCGTTGTTTGCATCGTTTTATAACATCTCCAAGAGACAGAATTGGAGAGAGAATCAGAGGGAGAGACGGAGAAAATGATTTTTTTATTACGAAATGAGAAAAGAAGTGAGAAGAAAGGAAAAGAAGAGAAATTTTATCCTTTCGTGATTCCCCGTAAATGCCATGGACAGAGAAAAAAGAGTATTGAGACCTCTTGAGAAAATCTGACATGTGCGGAGAAAAACGGCATTCCTTTCATTAATAACAATAATAGCCTCATGTAATCGTCACTGTAGTTGTGGGAGCAGGATTGAATATAAAAAAAAGGATCAAGGGAAGAAGTACAACAGCCATTAATTGAAGTGATATTTGTCTCTTTTCCTCGTCTTCTCAGTCACGCATTGAACCACAAATCCCACCTTCGTGAAAGGGTGCCTTTGTGAAGAAGGCGAAGGAAAAGTCCCCAAGTACATCCTATAATGTGGTACATGACGGGTGATAACTTATTGACATTCTTTTTCTCCAAGAGATACACTCTCCAATTCTCGAAAAGCCGAATGCTGTAAACAAGTGGTGGTGGTAGCGGTGGGTGAACATGAAAAGAAGTATTCCCCCCGAGACACAGGGACGAAACACGCTTTAAGTCCTGCAAGGAGATTCTAATATTAATAAAAAAAGGTATTACCAAGTACTAATATTTGTGCTTTGAGATTAGATGGGGGAAGGGAAGGAAGGTGAGCGGGAAATCGAGAAGGAGAAAGAGAGAGAGAGAGAGATGAGCATAAGTAAAATATCTTTTAGGAGTACTAGAGGAGTAATTTAACCGTATGGGAAATGGATGGTTCGGCTCGAGGATAATGATGTTTTATGAGATTTGTGTTTAAGCACTTTTTAAATGCCCACGATCACGGGCTTGGTCATGACAAATGAATGAATCATACATTGTAATTAATTCCCGACCGACTGTGAATGGGCAAGAAAGACTTACTTACTATTTCCCTTCTACTCGGCTTCATCAGAGAACGCGAGAGAGACGGTAACAAAGACGAGAAGAAAGAGAAATATAGATGAAAAGAGAGAAGAGATAATGAAGCCAAGGGATATAGAAGTGAAGAAGGGAAAAAAGGAAGAGACAGAGAAATTTTGAGAAGAGAGAGAGAAATAAAGAAGGAGGGAAGGAAGGAAGAGGGAAGGAAGGGAGAGGAAGGAGAGAAAAAAAGGATGGGAGAGGGAAAAATAATACAGGAAGAAATAAAAAAGGAAGAAAAAACGCAGGGAAGAGAGAGAGAGAGAGAGAGAGAGAGAGAGAGAGAGAAATAAAGAGCCAGCGCGAAAGAGGGAGAAAGAAAGAAATGTGAACTCACCACCTTTACAAATTACATTTCGGTTCCGTGCTTTGCTCGTGTGACTCGCGTATGCTAATAGCACTTTTGAGCAAATACAGCACGATTCCCACAGCGAAGGGAGAGAGGTTCTGTTTGACAAGAGTCCTATGGAAATGAGGATCATGGACGAAATCAAAGGAATTCCTTATTCATCGTCTTCATCAGCATCACCCTTTCCCCCATCACCAGTTGATGATAGCATTACAAACTGAAAGTCTCCCACCTCCCTCCGCCTTCCTGAAGACCTAATCAGAAAACGACGTGACCAAAACTCGACACACTTGGCATGTCAACCAGTCTCAAAGGGGAAAACGTCTTCAAATGAACACAAAATTCATGTGAAAACCTCCGTTTATAACTGGCATGTCACATATTTTCCCATTTCAAATGTGGTAGAATCCCCAACGGAAAGAAATCAATCCGAAACAACTCAATTGGTGAATACAAAATACCTATAAATGTGTATGCAGTATCACCATCTGCAGTGTCCGCTATTATAGGTAAATACGTACGCGTAGGTACCCCCAAATATTAGTGTCTTTTACGCAAGAAAGAATAAAAAAAACTTGTATTAAATGAAAAAAAAGAACAGTAAATAATACATATATGAGTACATAGGGAAAGATGAAAAAGAAAAGGCGTGGAGGGGAGCATTTTGGAGGTGTGCATGATAAAAGAGCGGAGAGGTTCGCGTTATTTGGTGGCTAAAAGTTACTGCGTGTGTCTGTGTGAGTCTGATGATGAGAGAGCGGTGGAAGACGTACGTGGCCGCCTACATGAGCCTAATGATAATAGTAATAATAATAATAAAGTCAGAGAAACCGGCATTTGGAGAGAGAGAGAGAGGGAAAGAGAGAGAGAGGGGGAAAGAGAGAGAGAAGAAGGAAAAAGAGAAGAGAGTGGGAAAGAGAGAGGGAAAGGGAGAGAGAAAGAGAGAGAGAGAGACAGCAAGA
>JAQGBT010002282.1:0-25073 GCA_034698585.1 Disparrhopalites patrizii
TCTCTTTCTCTCTCTCACTTTTGTTCTCTCTCTGGTTCTCTCTTTCTCTCTCTCACTTTTGTTCTCTCTCTGGTTCTCTCTTTCTCTCTCTCACTTTTGTTCTCTCTCTGGTTCTTTCTTTCTCTCTCTCGCTGTTGTTCTCTCTCTGCTACTCTCGTTTTCTCTCACTGCTCTGCTCTGTCTACTTAGCTCTCTCTTTTCCTCTCCCTGTCTCTCTCCTTGTGTCTCACTTTCTTACTTCTTATATTTCTTTCTGTTTCTCATTCTCTTAGCTTATATCTCCATTTCTTCCTCCCTCTCATAGCTTATCTTTCTTCTGTCTATCTCTGTTTATCTCATTCTCTTAGCTTCTTGCTCTCTTTCTCGCTCTCTCACATGCTTGCTTTCTGTTTTTCTCCCACGTACTCCGTTTCTCTCTCACAAGCTTTCTCCCGCCTCTATTTTGGCTCCCATTTTGAACCCCCTTGTATCAAACCATAATAGTAATAGCAGCTGAGATGGAACACAAAATGAGAGTGTATACGACACAGGAAAAACACATTGCGTTTATGTATGTGCTAGTTGTGCGGAGACACATTTGTAACGACTGGGCTGAAGAAAGGAGAGAGAAGGAAAGGAAGTGGTAGTGGAGAGAGGGAGAGTGAAAGAGTGAGAGAGTGAGAGAGAGAAGGAGAGATTGCAAAGGCGGGAGAGTAGTCATGTCAACTAATAGTGTAATTTTATACCTTGTAACATTATGATTTGTTCCCGTCACATAGACACAAAGCTCTTAATGAAAACACAATGCCTTTCCCCACTACAACTCTCTGCGTCTCTCTCTTTATCTCGCTTTCACTCTCTCTCTCTCTTGCTCTTTTTCTTGGTCTTTCTCCCTCTTCATCTTCATCTGAGTACTTCGCAACAGCGTCCTTTTTGAATGCCCATTGTTCTTGACATGGAGTCACATTTCTCGGGAGAAAGCACAAGAACCATTATACTCTCCTGCTGCTTTCATTCACTTTACTCCTTCACTTTTGTTCGGACACACCTTCATTTCTCCTCATTGTTTCTCTTGTTCAATGGGCTTTGTCCCCCCGAATTTTAAAGGACGGTTATGAAGTTGATCCTACTACATGAGGACGTCCAATCCCTTTTTGTATCTCCTGTAACACTCACTCTCTTTCACTCCGGCTTGTGTGTGTGGAGTAAGTGTGAAATTTCACAGGTTATTGTCTATCCCGGGACAATGATCCGTCCATTTGAAAGGCGGGACGTAGTGGAATGATGGGACCTTTTGCTAAAAACATTTTTCCTTGTAGTACCCTCCTCTCCCCCAAACAATTTTTCCTGCTTTGTCGAATGTGACAGTTATTGGATACAGTCCCTGTCCTTTGAAATTGGGTGACTTCCTTTGAAAAAGCGTGTTTTCCTGGAATTTAGCACGGTACCATCTTTTACCATGTTAAATTGTGGCTTGTGGCTTTGTTACCCAGTTATTTTTCCGTGTCAAAAAAAAACCTTCTCCTTCTGGGTTGTTTTTCTGAGAATTCTATCCTTTCTCCGTGTTTGCAGAAATACAGTAGCTACATTTTTCTTTCAATTTGCTAAACATAATCTGTTTCAAATATTTTGACACATCTTGTATCTAACTTGATGGGGCTTTCTATTTTCTACATTGCATCTCTAGAGAGCCCCTGAGGCTACCGTCTTCGCTGGAGAAAGCACGTCTTTTTAAAAGTAGGTATTTTAAAAAAAATTTTTTAGTTTAATATTTTTTACCGTAGAAAAACTTCCTCCTATCTCTCAGCACATACTTTGCTCCTCGGGTTAAGGTCCATATGTATGGGTATCCTTTCCCCCAAAATGTCTGTGCTCACTTCCCCACTGCCACACTTTTCCTTCATGGCACAGACCACGTCCTCATAATTCACGTCGCCGTTAGCGAAAAAAAGAAGAAGGAGAAAAAAAGCGGACGAGCCATCCATTATCCCATGTTTTTTCCCCTTCTACTTGAGAAGATTTCCTCTCTGACACAAAAAAAAGAGTCTTCCTACCATTGCCACAACGTTGGAGCAAATTCTGAATTACTGCCTTCAGTGACCACACAAATTCCACCTCTTCATGTCTATACCCCTGACAATGGGAGACGAACTGGTCACCCTGAAAAACCCGTGTGTGTTATTTTTTTTTCCTCCAAAAAAAACTTCTGTTCCTACTCCTCCCCCAGATAAAAAAAAAATCCAACCCCAGACGAAATACATACATAAGTATGGCGCACAAACTACTAACACTTCCTTTCCGTACCACTCCACCCAAGCCCAGGAAAAAAACGAACTTTCTCCACCATCTCACCACACTTTAAGCGTATAAATAGTCAGATTTTCACCCGACACCTCCATGTCCCGTCTTTTGGGAGTCCACTAAATAGTACTGGGAGATAGATAGAGGGTTGGTAGTATCTGGGAGAAAAAAAGGTGGGGACAAAACAATAGTATTATACTCTTGACTTTTCCTCTTCAGTGGTAATAATACCACCCTTTATGAGGGAATTATTCTGGACGGAACAAATAAAAAGACAGACACTACGGCTTTCCAATGGACTCTTTACATTTGACAGGGGCTATACTTTTCGAGAAGGTAGGAGCGTAAGAGAAAAGAGAAAGAGTGAGAGAGACTGGGAGAGAGAGAGAGAGAAAAAAGGAATTGAGGGGAATCGTGTGGAGGCAGTAAATTTGATGGGTTTTCACAGAAGTAAAAGTGAGTGTAGTTGAAGGAATCGAGAGAAGAAATAAGCTTTATTTTTACAGGTCAAGTCTCTGGGAGTAATGGACGAGTGAGTTGTATGTATAAATAAATAGGTGGTGGACCTTCCTCATTCTCTCTCTCTCGTTCTCCTGAGCTTTTCCAGACTTGCTGCTTTTTTTTTCTATCTCAGTCTTTCATGTGTGTCATGAGTCAGAAAGAGAGAGGCAGAGAGAAAGTGGGAGAGAGATACTGATCGGGAGAGAGGGAGAGAGAGAGACAGATGAGAGAGAAAGAAAGGAAGAGGGAGACAGAATGCGAGAGAAAAAGAGAGAGACTAAGAGAGGAAGAAAGAGAGAGTGAGATAGAATGGGAGGGAGGAAGAGAGCCAGAATGATAGAGAGAATTAGAGAAAGAGAGAGCGCGAGAAATATATAGTATCTAATATAACTAATGGGCTCAAGTGGTCCAACTACGTAAAGAGTGAGTGAGAAGCTACAATAAAGTCACACCAATAAATACATGTAAAAAAAATATATTAGGGCGATAAAAAGATTGTTTTTATGTCTACAAGGGGAAAAAAAACTTTTTTGCCTTCCTCTCTTACTTTGCTGGTATTGCTCTTACATGAAAGTTGTACACAAAAGCTCTTCCGTGGCCTTTTGATCTATACACGTGGCGTATAGAATATACAAATCTCTTCACAAAGACTGGGACCAATTCCTTCAATTTACGGGAGTGGTTTCAGACCATGTCTTTCCATGGTGTTCCATATTACACATAATGCTAGAGCTTCTTTGAATGCCACATACATTACTAAATGAAAAATGCATGGACAAAGGGGGAAAGAGGATGAATATTAGAATATTAATAATAATGGCAGTATTTTTTGCAAGTTCCTTCCCAATAATATTTGTCTTTCTCTGGGTGCTCTGTGAAAAGGCCGTGAATAAACACGAAGGAGTCATTGCCACACCCTTTTACAGGGAATAAGTTTGATGAAGTATTTTTTTCTTCATCATTTGTTTATATTTCCCACGCTCCATTTTTTTTGTGGGGGTTAAGTTGAATCTTTTTTTTTTCAGACTAAGGAATAAGCTGGATTTTCTCAAATCGTGTTGGAGCAGGCTTATTTTCATTAGTTTATCTCTGCCTCTTCCTGCTTTTCTATCTCTTCCGCCTTGTCGGCCCATCTGTATTTAGTGCTCTTCTCCAACCTTTTGTTTATCTTTCATGCTCTTCCTGGACCTTCGTGACGCTTTTTTTTTTATTCCTCTCATAATCCGATTTTACTTTCCAATTTCTGTATACCTTTGTGATATAGACATCACAGAGACTTGATCCACTTTGTAATTTTTTTTTTTGGCGATATTTTCTTGATATTCCTTTGAATTGTAGAGTATTAACGTATATTTTCTTCATCTTTTTTCTCCCTCCAAATTTTTCTTCTTACTCCCATTGAAATAT
This sequence comes from Disparrhopalites patrizii, assembly GCA_034698585.1. Classification (NCBI taxonomy): domain Eukaryota; kingdom Metazoa; phylum Arthropoda; class Collembola; order Symphypleona; family Sminthuridae; genus Disparrhopalites; species Disparrhopalites patrizii. Next base: position 4,189 of record JAQGBT010002282.1, read on the forward strand.
ATATACTCATTGCTCTCAACAACTTGCTTTTCAAGAGAAAGTTGTTAAAAAAAATCTTTTGTCCAAAAGAGTCCAGAAATTTCATACTCCTCGTGGACATTTTTTTTTACTTCAACTCCCAGGGTTCAAGAAAAAGTCGTTCGTTCTCCAAGAAAAAACGGGAGGGGGGATTTTGAAAGACCAAAAAGTTCCTTCTGAATGCCTTCTAAGAAGAACTTTACCAACTCCCCCATGTAGAATGGAGCCAAAGAGGATAAACTTGTTTTCACTCCCTCTAAATTTTCTTTATTACATTCTCTCTCGCCCCTTTCTCTCTCTCCAGCTACAGGAGCATCTCAGCGTACAATCTACCCTTCTTTTTGCTGGTTGGGAGAGAAGTTTCTCTTTCTTTCACATATTGTCCCTTATGACTTCCTTTTCTCACAAGAAGATGACTCGAGAAAAAAAGCCTTCATCCTCTCCTCTTTGATCCTTTTCTCTATCATTCCCTTCATGTAAGCACACACAAAGGAGAAAGTGAGACAGAAAACACAAGTACAGTAAATAGTGGGGTGTAGCCAACAAAGGAAAAAAGTGACTGGATCTATTATGCTTGCAAATGTTCCCTTCTATCTCTGGCATGGAGGAAAAAGACAATACTGCAAGAAAAAAGGTCTTTTTCCCTCTCTCTTTTTCTCTCTCATTTTCACTCTGTCTCTTTCTCTTTCTCTCTTTTTTCTCTTTCTTGCTCTCTCTGTCTCTCTCTTTTTATCTCTCTGGTATCCCTTTACAAACATTCATCCACGTCTCCTCTATTCCTCCTCCCATCCTCACCAACCCTCTTGTCGACTCAATTCATTTTTAAATAGTTTTTAAATAATGAATCGGAAGCAGGTTTTCCACCCTCATACTTCCCCCGGGTTAGTACAAGGGAAACGGAGAACTATGGTATAAAAAACAGAGTATAAGAGAGGGCTTGAGAGAGAGGGAGAAAGCTCAATTGAAAATATTTTCCAAGAGGGAAATGAACACTTTATATTCTTCATTCCTAGTCAACTCCTAGTCATTCCTTCAACTAAATCGGATACTTTTTCCTGCCTGTACTTCTGTACTTTCTTGAGTTCATCCTCCTTTCTCTTTCTCTCTCTCTCTCTCTCTCTCTGTTCGTATGATAAAAAGCCAATGGGCCTTCTCCCCTCCCGACTTTTTTGCTCTATATAAAGTCCCAATGTGCCCACTGTACCAGGTATAACATAGGAAAAAAGGGGTTCGTAAAGGTTCACACGCGTCCTCTGGGTTATGATTTTGTACGCAGGTACCTTATTTTCTCCCGGACTTGTGTGTGACTGGATTCAAATTCCTAAGGCATAAAATTCAGGACAGATACTTGATCCCTCTCCATCTTCCTCTTTCTCCTCCCTTCCAGACCTTTATAGACCAATGGTCAGCTGTATTTTGGAGGTGAGCACGGGATGAACGGACAAAAGTTTGGAAGCACACGATTTCTAGGAAGTCAACTGACTTCTGCAAAATACAAAAGGAGGCTGCAGACCAAAAATGGCTATTCTCTTTGCTCTACCTAGCCTCCAAACTGCTTTAGCCCACCAAACGAGGACGAAATGTTTGGTTATCTAATTTTTTGGTTGATTTCGGGTTGTCCAAAAAATGTGTTTAAAACCAAATTATGGTAGATGTAGCAGAATCTGGAAGAGTCAAGGATCGATTTGATACGAATCACTGACGCAGAATCGCGAGACGGGAGAGAGTAGGAAGTGCACCAGAGAAATTTAGGAAATGAAACGAAACAAAGTAGAAGGAGGACAAGAAAGGAAGGGAAGTGAGGAGTGAATGGCGGGAAAAGAACGGGACGAAATGGAAGTGAGAAAGAAAAACATAATAAAACGGAAGAACAGATAGTAAACAAACAGGAGTGAAATTGAGCGGGAGGAATTGCAAGAAAGTGAGTGGGAGAGAAAGTACAAATAAGAAAACAAGGGAGATAAAGACCAGAAGGAGTCAGTAAAGGGGAAGAAAATGAGAAAGCATTGCTTAGGCTCAAGAGAGACACTGAGAGAGAGAGAGGGAAAGACCGAGATAGAGAGGAAGAGAGCGAGCGAGAGAGGGAAAGAAAGAGAGAGAGAGGGAGAGAGCGAGAGCGAGAGAGAGAGCGGGAAAGACCGAGAGAGAGAGAGCGAGAGAGAGAGAGCGAGAGAGAGAGAGAACGAGAGAGAGAGAGAGAGGGAAAGACCGAGAGAGAGAGGGAAATACCGAGAGAGAGAGAGGGAGAGAGCGAGAGAGAGAGAGAGCGAGAGAGAGAGGGAAAGAGGGAAAGACCGAGAGAGAGAGAGAGCGTGAGAGAGAGGGGGGGAAGTGTGTAAGTAAGAAGGTAAAAAGTGTGTGTAGGCTTGTGTGAATGAATCAAGAAGCGAGGAAGCATCCAAGGAAACACATACGAAGGCGTGAAGATTTTTTTCTCAAAATATTATCGCATTCTCTCTGTCTTTCTCGCTTCCTCTCACATTTTCTCTAATATTGTCTCGCTTTATACCTCTATTTTTTTGCTTTCTCTGTTTTCCCACTCTTTTTCTATCTTCCTCGCTTTCTCCCTGCATTTTATGCTTTCTATCTTTCTCACTTTTGCTCTCTTTCTTCTGTCTCCCTATATCCGGTGCTTCGTTTTTCTCTCTATTGTGCTTACTTTCTCCATTTTCCGCTTTCTTTCTCACTTTCACTCTTTCCCGCTTTTTACGTGTCTCTCGAGTACTCTTTTGCGCCTGATCCCGCACTTTCTCGCTTTCTCATTTTCTCCCTTTATTTTGCGTCCTCTCTTTCTCGCTCTATATTTCTCTTTCGTCTTTCTTAATTTTGGTCTCTTTCCTTTTTCTTAATATTGGTCTCTTTCTCGGGGTCTCGCACTTTCTTTTTCTTTGTCGCTTTTTCTCTCTGCCTTGCTTTCTCATTCTCTTAGTTTTTCCTGCTTTCTCTCTCGCGTTAGCTCTTGCTTTCTCCTCCATTTCCTCACGGTATCTCTCGCTTTATATCGCACTTTCTCTCTCTCCCTTTCCGTGTCTGTCTTTCACGCTTTTCATCTCTCGCTTTCTCCCTTTTTTCTTCGAGGATATTTCGCCTTTGTCACTCACTAGAAGTTTCTCACGTTTTCTTCCAGGGACCTCCATACACTCCCTTTGTAGGAATCTATAATCATGTATAGTCACACTGTATCACAGTAGGTATAGGATGTTACGTATAGGTTATTGTTATGAGCAGGGATCTTCCTCTCGCCTCCCAGAACTACATAGATACTTACTACACCTTCCTCCTATTATTCCTTCTCATGGAGAAGAGACAAAGATAATGTTCCATCTGCTTCTTCAACCATCCCCATCGTCTACTCTCTCCCGTTTCTATCCTTTTCTTGGCCTACCTGAAAGGGTGGGGAAAATTCTTGGGGACGGGAGAATCTTTGTTGTTGAAAGAAGCGGAGGGTGTAAAGAGTGAGAGAGAGAGGGAGGGAGAAAGCCATATTTTCCCGATATATGTCTCCCACATGAGCACAAGTGTGTAGGAGCAGGAGTAATGCCAGTGTTTTATGTATAAGAGAGAAGCGGAGGAAGAAGAAGAACTTGTTCGTAGCGGATGGTCTCTGTGTCAAAAAAATGTTTGTGGAGGTACACTCGAGCCGCGAACAACGTGATTACCCCAACTGTGTAAACGACTCCCTTAACTCAAGTTTCTTTTTTTTAAAAAAAAAAAAGTTTTCTCCTACTAACTCTCCTTGTCTTCATGTATGGTAGACGGGAGTATTTCCTAGTTATTTTAATACAATTCCCTCTCCCTCCCCCGCCTTTTCTTCTCAGTTTCCACCGCCACAGTGGGTGTATTTTTCCATGGGAGACTTGTGGGAAGTATTTATGTAAGAAAAATGACATGTTTTTGATTTCTTTTCCCTCTCTTTCTCATTTTCCCTGCATGGACCGTTCATTTTCTGGGGGAGACTTTCTCGCCTTTTCCATGTTTACCAACAACACCTTGGGACAGCCTCTTCTTTGTTCTTTTTTTTCCCCCTTCTCAAATCTTTTATTCTTCGTACCGAATTTCCCATAGTAAGCTCCTTGCCTCCCCTGTGATAAAGCCAAACTTGTATCTGTTAGTTATCTCACTTTTGACTTTACATAAATGTCTGCAAGTCATGTTTCTTGCTTTCTTTATCGTTGTCAAAGTGTTGCTCATTTCCGCAATGTGACTCTTTGAAAAAAATTTCTTCATCTTTTAGACATCCTTAATTTTTACATTTCCTTTCCTCCGGTATTACTTTTTTCTCCAGGACGGTGTTAGTAATTTTTAAGTAGAAAAAATTCCCCATTTTGTATCCCTCTCAGGTTTGTTGTTCTCAGTCAACTTTCACCAACGAGGTTGGAATTACCCGAAAACGTGGATTTCTTTAGTCGACAACACGTTCATTCTCTTTCCACCATCGCCAAATACAATTCTAATGCTTCATTCTTTCCGTTCCCCATTCTTCTTCTATGCTTCCTTTGCACGCAGAATGATTGTCATTCTTCTTCGATTTGAGATTGCAAACGTGCCTACGCCATCGCTTTTTGGGTTGAGAGTATAAGAATTATACTTTTGTTTTTTTTGGCTTCTAGAATATGGGATAAAGAATAGAATCTTTTCCCCATCTACCAGTATGGTATTAGGACAACGAATGGTACTATAGTATGGCCTTTCTCTCCCCCTCCCAAATAGGTGATGGGAAATTTCCGTGAGCCTTAATGTACAGAAAAATAAATTGTTCTGATGATATTTGCTGATTTTTTCTTGCTCCTCGAGAAACGGAAGAATATAGTAAGGGAAAGCGCAAAATTGAATGGAAAAGGACAGTGTTTTGTAGGTCTGTACTGAGACATTTTTTCTCTTATTTTTCCATGCCACGTAACTTTCTTTTTTTTTTCGCCCCCGCTTTTTCAGCGCACTCCCTTGTTGACAATGACGATTTGCCTTTTGCTGCTCATATACAGTCAAAAAAGGAGGAAAAAAGGAGGTAGGCGTAGAGGAAAACATTTTGGGATCTGTATATGTTATGTACATACATACTGGGAGAATCGTAGTAGTAGTCCAAGACGAACTTTCTCGGTATGATCCACACAAACTCTCTCTTTTTCTCTCTCTCTTTCTCTCTCTCTGTAATTCTTGCTCTTTCTCTCATTCTCTCTCTCTTTCACCGTTACTCTTTCGTACTTCCTCCTCTTGGGAGAAAAGTCATAAATAAATGGAACATACACCATTCACACTTTGTGAAATATTGCTCTCTCTTCCTCATACTAACACATTCTTGTATGAATCCTAAGTCTTTATTTTTTTAGAGGGACTTCCACATACATTTTGCTGTATTTTAGCCTTCTCTCCCTTTCTCTTTCTATGTCCCTCTTTTTCTCTTTCTCTATCTCTCTCCCTCTATTTCTCTTCCCGCCTACCTTTCTCCATTTTTAAAGGGATGTGACGACTACTGCAGGAAATAGAATGTGTTTACTTCAATTTTCTACAAGTTTTGTTTCACGCCATTTTTTCTATTACACTGTACGTATTATTTTGTTCCTACTTGCTGAATTTTTTTTATCTTCTATATTTGTTTTCTCCATCGTCATGTCCCTCTTCGTCCGGGGTTGTTACCCGCATTTTTTCGTGGACTTTCTTTCCCTTGCTGTACTACGCGGGACAAGCCCTAGTCAACTCTTTATTCTTTGCTTTGTTTCATTTCTTCTTCCTCTCTTGACTATCACGTCCGTTCCCCTTATTTTTTCTAGTTTTTTTTAAACTCCAGAATACTACCGTAATTTTTTCTTCTGTCTTTTTTAGTTCACTTAATGCAATTTTTACCGAATTTTCTTGTACCTAATTCCATTTCCTCCTTTTTTATTTGATTTGTTTTTTGTTTGTGTTTATATAGATATTACATATATTTGGCTATATATACGTATACAAATGTGCATGGACGTATTTATACACATTTACTCAACCTTTTGGTCTGATGTACGTATGTCGTCTGGGGTGACTTGGCACACTTTTGGAAGGATACATTTTTTTATCTTTGATTTTAACATGTTGCATACGTATACTCAATACTATTTATTTTCCGACTATATTCCCTTATGCAATAACAAGGTCCTGAATGTCGCCAGTCGCTGTTGACATTTAAAATTGTCTCCAATAATGTTGTGTGTGTGCAAACTCTGTCCTATTTATTTTTATTCCGTCGTTTTTATTGCCTTTTCCAGGTGATTCCCATATTTTGTGTGGGGAAATCATAATTTAAATGTGGGAATACTCCTTTATTTCCACCCCTGCTTCCCTCATTTCCCTTCGGGGGGAGGTTTTGAAAAAAAGTCCTTGAACTTTATTCTCATCCTTATTTTGGAGTGTACCCATTTCATTTTCCCCAGCTCACAAGGGCTCCCTACTTCTTTCCCGTGTTTTTATTCCTGTCTCAAATCACCGAGACTTTCCCCAAGTTTTTTTCTTTACATCCATTTAGTTCCTTTTTTTACCCTCCCACACAGCGGAAAAGCAAAAGTATGTACAAATGGTTCTATGTATTTCAGTAGTTTTAGTTTGACTCTGTTACTGGAAAAAATAGATGTACTTTACTATTTCCGCTCCCATTTCTCCTCTTGACTTCATTTGCTTTCCCTTTCCCATTTGCTATCTCGCCTTGTGGTTTTCCCACCAAATTTTCATTGCATTATTGCAGCAAATGAAAATGATCCCTGTCTCTCTCGCTCTCTCTCACTCTCTCTCGTTCTCTCTGTTTCTCTCTTTCGTTCTCTCTGTTTTTCTCTTTCGTTCTCTTGGTTTCTCTGTTCCTATCTCTTTCGTTCACTCTTTCGTTCTCTGTTTCTCTCTTCTTTCCTCTGTCTCTTTCTGCCTTTTGTCCTCTCTCTGGTTCTCTCTTTCTCTCTCTCACTTTTGTTCTCTCTCTGGTTCTCTCTTTCTCTCTCTCGCTTTTGTTCTCTCTCTGGTTCTCTCTTTCTCTCTCTCTTTGCATCTCTCTCAATCTCTGTGCCGGAGGTCTACGTACCCCTTTCTTTCCCATTCCTATCAATGTGCACTGGGAGGAAATAAGCAAATTTCCTCATTGCATTTCACTCTTACTGTAACACCATTAACTTTAATTACGAAGCAAAATTAATCAAAGTGTATAAAGAAAAAGACACACTCCTCTATTCTCTCTATCCCCTCTCTCTCTCTCTCTCTTTCTCTTCACCCTGCCCCACTTCCACTTTCACCCTGCTTTCTCTTCATTTTGGTAAGTCTGTGTATTCAGTGCCTTTTTGCACCAGCTTGTGCATGTACCAAAACCCGGTTTCTCACACACGGATACGTATAAGGAGGAACTAATACCGAAATAAGTATCAGCATTATACCAGTTTTTTTCTAGGCCACAGCAGATTGCAATTGCCCTACAAAGCCCATTGTAATAGTACGATTGCGTTTACACACGGCATGCATGTACATAGAAATGAAAAAAAAAGTTGGGAAGGTAATAAACAACTGGCGGGGAAGTAGAAAAAAATTGCACTCACACGTATAATACATATGCTAGTTGGAACAAAGAAATCCTGATAGAGATCACAAAAGGCGTCCTACTACCATGATACATAAGCCATACAAAAGTCATTCCCGTTCACATTTCTTTTTGTTTACTTTACAATTTTTTTCTCTTTTTTGTTGCTCTCTCTCTCATAATGCAACGGGTATGATACTGATAAGCCAAGAATTGAAGTAAGGAAAGAGGCCTGTCTCCATGCTGATGTATTGGAAATGGAGTAATAATATAATGGTAATAGTCTAAAATTAATCCTTTTATGACTTTCACCGTAAGAATTGCTTTCACTTCAAAGAACCCCTATGTATGTTAAGGCTATGGGAGAATCTCTCCTTCTTGCGGTAAGTAAATTACTTACTGTGCAAAAGAGCAAGAGAGGGAGAGAGAAACTGAGAAAAAGAAAGAGCGAATAAGAAGACGAAGTGAAAAAAAAACGAAAAAAGGTCATTCAGGAAATTGACTCAGTGGAGCAGAAGACCGATGAAAAAGGAGGGGAAAGATTGAGAAAGGAGAGCAAAGGAGGGGGAAAAAACTTGAAGCCTTTTTATTTTTATTTCCAATCATATCAAACCATTCACTCACACACTTAACTTTTTACGGTAGACTCTATAATAGTCATAATGGACGGGGGTAATAATGCCAACAAAAAAAGTTGTCCTCTCTACATGCTCTCATTTTATTTCTCTCTTTCACTCCTTCTCCTCCCCATCCGTAGCTCTCTTATACGTTGGTTTAATTTTTTTTATCCTACTTTCCCATACAAACTCAACTGGATGTTGGGGTTGCTTAAAAGCGTTTAAGTAAACATTTCTTTTACTCCGTTCTTCTTTAGCCATGGAGTTGGCATAGCAAAAGAGAGAAATCTGGAGGCGGAACAATAATTGAAATTGAAGGAGAATAGCCAGGATTAGGCCAGGCTTGTGCGTCATGGAGAAGCTCCAATCTCTCGGAGGGCATTTAAGCACAACCCAACGACACTGGAAGGCATTCATTACACTGGGGGATTAATACAGATGGAGGGAAATGGTGCACGAGAAAAAGACGAGTCTTTTTTTTTGTGCAACAGGAACTGGAAAGGGACCAGACGGTTGAAGGGTAGAACCAAAATGCAGACAAATGCAGAGCGAAAGCCAAAGAGAGAGAGCGAGAGAAAACAAGAGAGATCAAGAGACAGGAAGCAAATAAGAAAAATATCAAGAGAAAGCAAGAGAGAGAAAGAGAAAGCAAGAGAGAGAAAGAGAAAGCAAGAGAGAGAAAGAGAAAGCAAGAGAGAGAAAGAGAAAGCAAGAAAGAGAAACCGAAAGAGAGAACAAGGAGCAAAAGAGAGCAGGAGAGTGCAGGGGAGAGAGCAAGAGAGGTTGAAAAAGAGAGAGAGAGAAAGGAATAGAGACGGAGAATGGAAAGAAAAAAGGAAGAATCCAAGAGAGAATGATAGAATAGAGAGAAAGCGAAAAAAAGTAAGAAAGAGAGACAACAAGGGAGAGGAAGAAAGCAAGAGCAAAATAAATCCATAAAAAAAGGCGAAATAGAGATAAATGGCAAGAGAGAGAAAGAAAATAAAAAAAGGATATCAATACAGAAAAAGCAAAAGAGAGAGAGAGAGATCAATAGAGAGAAAGCGAAAGACAGAAAGAGCAAAAGCAAGGACGAAAGTATTCGGATGAAAGGAAAAGTACGAATTGAATGCTGCGACCAAAAAAAAAGAAGTAAAATCCATTCGCCAACTTCCACAGAATATATGCAGGACGAATTAAAAAAAAGCATCCCACGACCCAAAAAGAGCAGAATCAACGGAGCAAAACACATATAAACTCTTCTTCTTTGGCTCCGACTTTATTTGCAGGGTTGCGGACAATGGACGAAAGGAGGGAGAAGTGGGAAGAAGAGAAAGCGGCGAAAGGGGCTAGGAAAGGGAAGGAGATGTACGACCAGCACCCGAACAACTTGTCACCATGTAGCCCGTGCATCCTCGCTCGCTCTTCTTCTCTCCCCTCCAACAGCTACAGCCCACTGCCGTTCCAACGGATGTTTGTTGAATAGTACAGTGCAACGTGTTCATACACATGTTACATACATTTCCCTCTCTCCATTCCCTTGTCTCCATGTATAGTGTCCTGCCTTTCGTGGAAAGATTTTTTTTTTGGACTTGTAGTGAAAAAAACGGATAGAAGGACCATGTCGATATACAGAGGGAGAAATAGAGTAACTAAAGCAAGAGTAGAATAGCGACAGATAGAGAGAGAGAGAGAGAGAGGGAGAGGAAGGAAGAGAGAAAGCAAAAGGGAAAGAGGACAAATCGATGAGCAATAAGTACAGAGGAAAACACGCAGTCCTTCCCAATAATAAAGAATACAAAAGGAGAGTAAAAGTCGTCCTTCTCCTCCCCATTCAACCAGTAATATCTAATCCGGGGGTAAAAAAAAGGGGCTCTGTGTACCTTGTATGTGTCTGTGTGTTCACCCCAAATCTGGAGGACAAACCACATATGTTGATATGCTTGTAAATCCCTGTATCCAGTAGTAGTAGTACCCTCCAAAGAAAACAATGGGCTGAGGAGTTCTCCAGACAAACCTTACCTTCTATTATCCAACTATATAAAATCATAGAGGATGAGAAGGGACAGAGAGGGAGAAAGAGAGAAAGAGTGGAGGAAGCCTTTGATAAGTACATCCTCGGCTACAAAAATTGAGCTGGCGGCACCATTCCACAATTACAAACATTCCCCTCTTTCTCTCTCTTTCTCTCTCTCTCTTTCTCCCTCTTTCTCTCTCCTGCTCTCTCTGCTTCCCCTGCTGCGAAGGGAGAAAAGTAAGCTTAATGAATACCTAAAAGCCCCTTCTCCTCCGTCTCACACCGTATTGTTTCCCTATTTCTTGACTACTTAAATTCTTATTCCTTTGTAACTTGTAGCCTGGGGTTGGGGTTTTAGAATATTAGAATGTACGTACTAAAGGTAACTTGGCCCTATTCCAAAAATCCTTTTCACCTCCTTCCCCATTTACATGTGAAATTTGCCAGAGGGCGGAGAGAGTGAGAGACTTATAAGAAGAGAATAGGGAGAAAGAAAGGGAGAGAGAGAAAGGAAGGGAGAGAGAAAGAAAGAGAATTTGCATGCCTAATCATGGGGTGCAGGAGTAAATCATGTGGAGAACTCAATATTTTTTCTCAGTCCCTCCCATTAATTCCTCTTACAGATAGAGTGTGGGAATTCACCTCAGGACTCTCCCTTTCTTGTGACTCTAATATCTCTTTTATACCACATTCCTCCCTCCCTCTTACCCTTTTCACCCCATATACTTGCATGGAAGAAAGAGAAAGCGGGAGAGAGAGTAGAGAAAAAACAAGATTTTATTACTTTTCTCCCTTCCTCCTTTACAGACGTTTAGTGAGTGAATTGTTTTTTTCAAACGACTTTCAGTCTCAAAGTATTAGACGTCAGAATGGCTGGATTCGGTCGAGTGTTGGAAATGAGCTGGATTTTTTAAAGAAATTTTTTTTATTAAGAAAAAAAACTTGAATATAGGAAGTAGTTCCAGTATAATTTTGATGGGGGAAGTATAGGAGGGAGAAAGTTGGTTGGGGTGAAAGCTAGGGGAAAATTTCGGGGGAAGAATTTAGACTCTAGAAAAGAAAGTAAACCGTGAGAATATGAGAATTATTCATCTTTCTCCCACAACATGGAGTCTGTTATTAACCACGGTATTATTAGTAGTATATTGAGAGACTCAGTGTAAAGTATAGGAGAAAGGATTTGGCTGGTGGTGGAACGAGATCAAATAAAAAGAATATGCATATATGAATGCAAGTTTTTTTCTCAAAAGCATACCAAGTATTTGTCTGTGGTAAGGCCTTGGCATGTGCTCAATGAAGTCAAGTTTTTTTCTCTCTCTTCCTGTTGACGTTTTGTCCCAACATTTTCCTTTTAGAGAAAACCTCCCAACCACGCATATTCTGTATATTCCTCACTAAAAGTAAAAAAAAACTAGGAGAAGGGGGAAAGAATTAGGTATAGTTTATTCTTCTATTTCCTACGTCGGACCATGGGTCCTTTCTTCCTTCAGAAGGGAGTGTATACCCATTTTTTCCCCCAACTTGTTCAAACCAAGATTGTATGAGGGAGTAAAGAGAGAGCATGAGGGCGTCTTTCCGGGGCACGTCACTTGGGAAACAATTTTCACTCTAACTCATCATCAGTCTAGCCCAGTCTGATGCTCGAATATCATGAAAACTCCTTTTCCCCTCCCTTTTTCTCTTTTTCCATCCCCGTCTACTTTTTTGTTTCTCTATAGACTTTCCGACAATTTGCAGACAAAAATCCCTATCACTTCCCATACCTCATATTCCTATTTTTCCCTCTCTCTTTCTCTTTACTTATGCATCATATCATTCCGGCGACGACATTTGCTGTATACTTACGTACGTAAATCCAAAGCCAGTATGTACGAAGCGAGGGACATTACATCACATTTCCCTCTCCCTTTTCCATATAACCTAACGAATTTACTTCACCATGTTCAACTTGGTCCTTCGAGATACAAATGCACAAGTGCATTCTAAATATACAAATTGCCTTTTCCCCATCGCTATTTCCCTCATTGGGAGGGAATCAGGATACAAAAAAAAGTATAAAATATAAGGGGTTAATATATGGTAACATAAGACTTATACGAATCAAGATATTGCTGATGTTGGTAGTGTTATAGTGCTGACAATATTTAGTTCCCCAAATTTTGGACATATAATTTGGGCCAATAAATCAACAGAGGAATCCCCGAAAAAAAATAATGCTACCCTGCCAATCACAGGGAGATAAAAGGACGAAGAGAGCTGCATAAGGGAGGTGGGGCAGGATTGTAATACTGTCAAATAGTTTTGAATTTGAAAGGATCAAAGCTTACGGTTTACTACATAGTAGTAGGACCGTGATAGGAAAACACATTACCAGATGGAAAGACCACGGGATATGGTGTACCTAGTAGGACTAACAGGGAATTGGATAGAATGGTGATGGTCGGGGAAATGCCAAGGCGTCATATCAACAAACAAACACAGGTACCAGGAGATGGGAAGGTGCAAGAAAAACAAAGCGCAAAGGGGAAGGGAAAACAGGGGAAACAAATACAAACAAAAAGAGATGAAAGGGGGAAATTTACAGGGATTTATAAACATAGACATGAAGAAACAGAGAGAAAGGAAAAGAGAGAGATAGAGAGAGGAAAAGCGATAGAGAGAGATGGTGAGTATCTCTCTCATCTCTCTCAAGTGAGAGAGATGCGAGAAAGAACGTGAGAGAGGGAGAGAGAAAGTGAGACAAATAGACAGTGAGACCAACAGAAGGTGAGATAAACAGAAAGTCAGAGAGAAACGAAGTAAGTAAGTTGTAGAGACAGAGAATGAAATGGCGAGAAAGAGAGACAAAAAGCAAGAAAGTTACAGAGAGAAAAAGCGAGAAAGTTACAGAGAGAAAAAGCAGAGAATTTACAGAGAGAAATAGAGAGAGAGAAAGCGAGAAAGTTACAACGAGAAAAAGCGGGGAATTTACAGAGATAAATAGAGAGAGAGAGAGCGAGAAAGTTACAGAGAGAAAAAGCGGGGAATTTACAGGGAGAAAAAGCGAGAAAGTTACAGCGAGAAAAAGCGAGAAAGTTACAGCGAGAAAAAGCGAGAAAGTTACAGCGAGAAAAAGTGGGGAATTTACAGAGAAAAATAGAGAGAAAAAAAGGGAGAAACTTGCAGAGAGAAACAGAGAAATAAAAAAAGCGAGAAAGTTACAGAGAGATCCAGAAAAAGAAAAAGCGAGAAAGTTACAGAGAGAACCAGAAAAATAAAAAGCGAGAAAGTTACAGAGAGAAACAGAGAGAGAGAAAAGGAGAGAAAGTAACAGCGAACGAGAGAGAATGAGAGCGAGAGAACGAGAGAGAAATAGAGGGAGAACGAGAGAAGGAAAGAGGGAGAGAAAGGCTTGAATTACGACTGTGAACGAAACAAGAAAATGTAGTGAGGTAAGTCACCAGAAGGAAAGGGAAGAGAAATGCGTTAAAGTCGTTGAAGAGAGGGGAAAGACATATGATATGAAGAAGGGTATATGTGGAGGACACATAGGGAAAGCCAATAGTCCATGCATGAGTCATAATTTTAATTCTGAAATGCATGCCAACGTGAAGATATGGTCTCGGAACGGAAATAAAGTCTCCGCTATTTCTCTCCCTTCACTATCTCCTCACCCCTTCCTTTTGCCTTGTCGCTTATTTCCACAGGTACATTTCATCCACATGAATACATATCTCCATGTACCCATCCCCTCACACATCACCAGTCCGTAACTCTCTCACTTTCTTTGCTTTCTCTCTTCTCCGCCTCGACCTTCTCCGCCGTTGTTAGTGACTTGGAAACGGTAATACGCAGAGGGAGAGAGAGAGAGAGAGAGCGAGATGTGGTGGTGGAAGGGAAAGACTTTTTTTTTATCTGGAAATATATGATCCTCTAGTATTTGAAGGCGGAAGAAAACCTCCAACAATTTGTTCTGCTTCTCTCACTTTCAAACTCATTTCTTAGACTGTCTCTACCTAACCTTATTGCATTCATCTTTTCTCTTTCCCCTTTTAATACATTTTCTTCTATGTACCTCTCCATCCCCTCGGCTTAGCCTTTTCCCTCAAAATCCATCCTAATATAAGCTCTCTTCCTTGCTCAGGGACATAAACAGGACATTTCCCCTCTCAAAGTGCACACAGTCCCCAATTCGTCCATATGGACAGGCTTACATGAAGGTAGATAAATAAAGGAGGCCGGGAGAGAGGTACACATATGTTTGGATGTGTAAGTAGTACATCGTTTATTATAAGGAGGATGATGGGAAAGGCCTTAAACATTTTTTTTTGAGTGAGTGAAAACGGTTTGAATTTAACTATTTATGCTCCCACTAATGTGCTTGCATGAAATGCCGGCCGAATTGATTGAAGCTTTTCTTTTTTTTTCTCTCGTTCTTTCTCTTTCTGTCTCTCTCTCCTTCTCTGGACTCTACTTCTCCAGTTCTTTTTTTAAACATTAAAATATAACCTGGATATTTTCGACTTTTCTCCAGGGACCGCTGCACTTACTTGGATTTTATTATTTGGGAATTCCCAGACACATCGATTTTTATTTGTTCCCATTTCTCTCTCCTCCCTTGTATTATTACCGGTAAGTAGTCATGTATGTATACAGCACCTTTCTTAAGTTATCTACAATGGCCAATGTTTTCCTTAACTTATAGGCTTATGTATTTGGTAGCTACTATTATTATTTTTCTTGAAGAAGTTTTCATTGCTCTGTACATGGAATTGCACTGGGTGGTTTTAAATTATTATTGTGACTATTATTACAACTACGGGATTATGAGGGCACATGCAATATCATGGAATGGGTTTTTGGCCTTTCCATCCAGCTCTCTGCCAGTTGAATTATTATGCATGTATTTGAGAGAAAGGAGAGAGAGAGAGAAAATGAGTGCGGACGGAAGTCAATGTCAAACCTCTTGCATGGGAGACAAAAGTTTAGTTTGTTTCTTTCCGCCCATGCATAACATTAAAAAGGGTCCAAGCCCGCCCTGCTTTCTCCCCCTTTTTTCTTTATATCTTCATATTTTAATTATGTCGTTGGCTTTTTATTTTTTCCTGGTTTTTGTCTCGGCCTTTTCTCCCATGCTGTTCCCTTCACCTTCTGATTTCTCTTTCTCTCCGTTTTTGGTCTTTCTCTTACCTTCCCATTTCTTACTTTCCCCCATTTTTGTCTCTCTCCCCTTCTTTCTCACTAACTCTCCTTCCCCTTATTGCCTACGTTCTTCCTGTGGCTAAATTGGCTTATTACGTTCTTTGCACTGTCGTGCTACTTTGACCTTTACCAAAAAATTAGTAGCCACATTTTGCAAAGAAGAAGGGAGACACTTTTCATGCAATTTGTAACTTATTATTTTGCCGTGCTTAAGTAATTCATACTGCGTAATTGCCTTGTGTTCTACATTCACTTGCTCCCACCTGCGAGATGTTTCCTTCTTCTTTTTTTTTTGTTCTGGCGAAATTCTAACTTTCCCTCTCTCTCTCTCTTTCATGGTATAGGACGATGAGGCTATACACCATGTTAGAATGCTCACATATTCCTTATACTTCCTTTTTCCTCCCGCATCCCCGTGCTTTCCCGTGATTTGGTTAGAAGAATGCGTGTTTTTTTTGTGTGTGTTGCTAAACAGTTCTGTTCTTTTCTACTTTTGTTTTTTTTTCTTTGGTCAGGTTCCGAGAATGTGTTTTCTTCTGTGTTTTCCCCCTTTGTTATTACCCAATTGGTTTTCCTCTCTGCGGCAATAGTAAATAATTACTGGGGGTAATATCTTCTTTTTCTCTCTCCCTGTTTTCTACTTCTACTTTCTTTTTTTTTTTACTTCCTCTCTCTCACTCTTTCCCGTCTCTATACTACCTCAATTACTTTCTCCCCAACGACTATCCTTCACCTTTCATTCTATGAAGAAATAATTCTTCCCCTACTTCGGCTTCTACTTTCTCTCTTTCTCTTTCTCTCTCTCGTAGTTGCCTTACTGTAACTTTCTCGACTCCCACGCTCCCCTTTCTCCAAAAGCAAATCCTTCATGGCTTCCGTTTTTTTACTCTTCTTTGCACTCCCCAAAATATTTAGTACCTGGTGGAATAGAGGTAGGTGTTAGAGGCTCTCCAGTGAGAAATAGAAACACACCTACACTTCCCTTTCTCCTACAAGTTTAGATGGAACATGAGAGAGCAATTATGGAGGAAACCGCCATACAAAACACCGAGAGAGAGAGAGAGAGAGAGAGGGAAAAAATCACTCAAATTCTTTCTCCCATTTTTTTCTCCTCTTTTCACTGTCTGACTCACACACAATTCCGGAGAAATTACCTTCACCTCAATTCTTAGTGACTTTTTTCACATATTGAAAAAAAGGCGTATGGGGAGGAGACATAAAAAGGAATATGGTACCTGCATTTCCCTTCTTTCTCCCTTTTTAAAATGGTGCAAACCCGGACAATCTGCTAATGGTGAGAAGTTAATGTGGGAGGGGAGAAGCAAAAGGAAAATATGGGAAATAATATGTGGAATATCCTACAACGTACGTATTAATTCCCCTTCCTCAACACAAAATGTATTTAGTCCATGCTCCTTTGAGTGGTTTTATTAGTAGCAATTATAAGTACTTATACCTCTATACTTTTTTTGGGGGAGAGGCCGTACCCCGACATTTGGAGCCAATGGAAACTTAACAGCGATAATGATCGTCTCCCATATCCAAAATGAACCTTGGATAATGCTGAAGTCAAATGCAATTTACTATAACGAAAGCTACATATACATGTAGGGAATATGTTAGAATGTCCACTTACTTGATTACGAGCATCATTCAGTGACTGAAAAAGAAGAGGAAATGTAGTTCCAAATTGTGTGTGCTGCGGGTCACCGGATTTTGAGTCACTTTTAACATTACATTGATTTTTTAATTGTCTTCTAGTTCAACAAACCAAGAGACACGGATGGGAAGAATGTAATTTTTGTAATTGTTTTTCTTTTTTTTTTAAATCTGATATTCTGAGATTACGACGATAAATACGAAGACGAAGGAAGAGAAGCAATTTCAAATGAAAAATGGAAAAATTCTAATGTGTGTATTCTCCTCTTCCTTATGTTGTATCTTTTTTCTTTCTCCGTTTGATAAATCTTGAGTTTTTCTACAGCACAAGTTGAAAGCTGCCGCCTGAAAATCCATTTAGAGTTTACATAATCAAATCATTGGGAATAATTTTGCTGGAGGGGAAGACTAGTAGTATGGGAATGGTTACAAGTCTTTTCTCTTATCTTTCTCTCCCATCCTCACAATCCTTTCCCTTTCATTTCCTTTTCCTCTCTCTCTCTTTCTCTTTTTCTTTCTCTCGCTCTCTCTCCCTTTCTAATGTTCTCTCCAACGTAACAAATTTATCCCATTATTCCATCTAACATTTCCCTCAATGAATTTCTAAAAAATCATTCAATACTTTCTTTTTACTTTCCATCCACTAAAATATACATCCTCAATCCACTTTTACTTCCTGGAAATTTCCATTCCTTCCTCTCCTTTTTCACAGAGGAAACGAAGACCTTTTTTGAAGCTGAAACACTGGAAATGAATGAAATCAGAGCAACCACGCAAAGAACTCCAAACCTATTATTCCTTCCTTTTTTTTTTTTACTTTCCCCGTTTCTCTTTCACTTTCCTTTCCCCTTCCTACCATTTTCAAGAATGAGAGGAGCAATTCAATTGGTGGAAACCACAAGGCAAATGAGGGATGGGAAAGGGAAAAAATATACAAGAACATAATAATGTCATTTGGAGATTCAAAGGAACTGAATACATGTGGAGATGTAGGTATTAGCAGAAGAATTAAAGATGAATATAAACAAGGTTCGATTCTGATAATTTAATAAAATAATTCATAGTTAAATGACGAAATAGTTGTACAAAATCCCTACAAACGAATGCCAGAGAGCAAATTCAATCATGCCTTTAAAACGATGCCGATGCCATTTTGAGACTATGCAAAAAAGGATAAAAAGCGCTTACAAAGCAAACGTTTCTCGCTTTTTCACGAGAAATCTGTACCGATGTACTTCCGATGCATGCAACCAAGAGGAATTAATTCTAAACTAAATAACAGGAAAAACAGAAATGCCCAAAACGTCCACAGAGTTCACAGGGAATCTACTAACGTTGTGGAATGGATGAGACTTTTCGTGGTTGAGGAAAACAAGGGAAAGGCTGACATTCTGGCATGGAGAAAGAAGAAGAAAGTTGGATGGAAGGGAAGAGATAACAGAGAAGAAGAGAGGGAAAATATAGGAAAAGAAAAATGAGAATTAGAACTCACACCAGCACTGATTAATGTGTTAAAAAACTGCATACACATGAATGCGGCATAAAATGAAAAAATTCCGGTTTGTGTGTGTGCGTGTATGACCTTCCTCTCCCCGCCTTGGCTGGAGTGGACCATATAATATTTTTTGGAGAGAAGAATGCGTGCAAAACATTCTCTCTTTTTCCCCGGAAAAAAAAAGAAAGAAGCCCCGTAGAAATTGAGAGAGTGTGAGGGGAAGAAAGACCTTATCACTGTCGGATCATTTCCCCTTCTAAAACGATTTTGTATTCCCCCATCTACATACGTGCTAACATTTTTTCCCATTTCCCTCTCCCTCCCTTTCTCTCTCTCTCTCTTTTGCCCTCTCTTACTACAGTTTCTTTTCTCATTCGTCTACGATTTTCTCATAAAGATTGAGGAGAGAATTCTCTGAATAAAGCACCATAAACATGACTCCCCACTCAGTGGGCTTGAGTCTTATCAACGGATAATTTTTCTTCGCCACCACGAGCAACAAGGAAAAAAAATTCATCTCCATATCATTTGCCTTTCCCCCTCCCCCTAAGCCTTTTATTTTCTAACACCCCCAAAACTATTCCATCCTCCATTTAAAATTACTTTATTTGTGTGGTGAGAAAATTCTGGAGAAATAGACGAAATCTTTTTTCTCCGGGTGATTGCTAGTAGAATCCCTGTTATTTCTCCCGGGAAATCAGATGCCATCAAATACATTGACAATATCAAAATACCCGACAATTATCTGCGTTCATTCGACAGGAAATCTCTTACAATCCACTTCCTTTCCCAGTGATATTAATTTTGATACTACTGTCTGTCTACTAATTGTGTCCAAACACTTTCACCCGGCAAAAATAAAAAGCATTCCGTAACTTGTACTTTTTCTAAAGTCGAATGCATAGGACCTCAAACGTCTTGTGATTTCCAATGATTTTAACAGTAATATATATGAAAAAGAAGGAAACTTACTTTGTTTCTTGTCCCGTCTCCTTTTCGTCTTCTCCTGCTCCTCCTCCGAAACAAAACTTACTTCTCGTCTATTGTCTTTCACCTCCCTATTCTTCGCCGACAGTGACAATTGCCCAACTTTTTTCTTTTCCTTCTACTTTCTCCTCTCCACCCTCTCCAAAAGATGAGAAAGAAAGTTGTGTAGGTGTTCCGAAGAATAAGAAGACAAAACTGACGTCGGTTCCAAATAAGTAGGAGTTTCTGTGTAGGAAGGTGTGTGTGAAATGTCACAAGTTTTTCTCTCAATGATCCTCGTGTAAAAAGTGAAACACCAATGTCTTTCCTTTCACTTTTTTTTGTGTCTCCTCCTCTTTGAATTCTTTTGACAATCACATAGACACTAACTTTCCAAAGACACAAAAAAAAAATATTACCTCCTTTCTTTCTCCCACCTTATTCTTTAAGTAGCCAAAATCTTAACCACCAAAAAATATTTTCCTGTGAATGTACAACCACGCTAGGAGCAATGGGAGCAAGTAGTAATTGTCTATGATAACGGAAGTATACACGGCGTTTTTTTTTCCTCCTCCTTTGACAAGGGAAACCCCCTTTGCGGAGAGAGTACGTAAGTCCCGTCGAAAAAAAATACTCTGGTAGATTTCAAACGGAGCAGCAGAAACAGGAGCGAAAGTCAACGGGAGGACGTCGTTGAGGACTGAGAGAAGAAGCCGAAATCATCGTGGAAAGCAACGATGAGGAAATATATCTTTTCTCTCTCTCTCTTCTCTCTCTCTCTTTCTCTCGCTCTACACACACACTCTCTCAAAACGTCTCTCTCTCTCTTTTCCCCTTATACGTTTTTTTCACTCTCCCAACTGCGAACGCGTCATCATATACCAAGGACCACTCCCGCGCATACCATCCTTTGCTTCCTATTGATTTTTCTCCCTCTCTCTTTCCCCCTTTCTCTTTCTCTCTCTCTCGCTCTTACTCACTCTCTCGTCCCTTCTTTCTCCCACTTCTCACATGCATGGATATTACCAGTGAAATACATAGTAAGTACAAGCAGTAGTGGCTGGGGGAATAGAAGGGGAAACTGGCTTCCTTACAGTCGTACAACTTACAACAACGGAGAGAGAGAGAAAGAGAGAGAGAAATACAGAGAAAAAGAGAGAGGGAGCATGGAAAAAAGAGAGGGAGAGAGAAATAGAGGCAAAGAGGAAAATAGAGAGAGAAATAGAAAAAGGGGGAAACAGAGGGATTGAGAGAGAGAATAGAGAGGGAGACAGAAAGAGCAAGAGAGAGGGAGACAGAGGGAGCAAGAGAGAGAATAGATAGGGAGGCAGAGAGAGCAAGAGAGAGAAATAGAGGGAGACAGAGAGAAAGAGAGAGAGAGGGAGATAGAAAGAGAGAGAAAGACAGAGGGAGATAGAAAGAGAGAGA